>MIQA02000590.1:0-11827 GCA_001887855.2 Sclerospora graminicola | reverse complement strand
TACAGATGTTGAAGTTGGATGTGATATGAAATTTCGGCCCGATCGGCCGAGTCACCTAACTCTGCTCTAGAAGAAGAAGATCAGATACAGAACAGAACTGGGTATGTGGAGTGGCGAGCCGTACGAGCATTACCAAGTTGAGGCAAGCGGTGAGAGTTGATGGATCCATCCAGAATTGATGCAAGAAGGTCCGATCAGGTCCAACTTCACGAGAAATGCTGAGTCGGTGCGATCTTGGCACCCCGACAGGTGATGAAGGTCAAGAACATGGTCGAGTGAACAGGCAAAGTCGATGTGATGGTAACCCTGAGGTGTTTCGAGGTGATCTGGGGCTGATCGCCCTGATCACTGCCCCGATCACTCTGCCGATCGCTGTGCTGATCATGATCTGAGCCGATCGGCCCCAAACCGGCTTCCAGGTGTGAAGATAGATGGAGTTTGCAGTTAAGCCGGGTTGGATATGGGGCGAACAGTGTCTGAGAGACAGATCTCGAGCGGGTTCCAGGCTGTTTATCGGGAGATCAGGATGGTTGAAGATCGCCATAGAGTTTGACCATAATCGGGTCAGAAGTGGTACGGATCAGTTTGAAGGCGCAACAAAGATGGGTAAGGTGGTATCACGCAACCGTGCGACGAAGCGAACAGGATCGAAGTATGAGGCAGGCACATGAGTTGGTGTATGGTACACTAGGTATAGGACATTGCATATATAATAACAGGTTTTGATTTACCCCCTAAGCAAAGAGTCGCTCCGCCACGTGTCGCGGTCATTGGGAGCACAGGGTTAACTAGTCCCCTCTTGCTCAACTTAATTCCCGGTTAAGACGCGCTTAGACGCATTTTGGCTTACCGGAAGGCCCCCGACGGGTTTGTTTAGGTGATCGAACCTCACCCTCAACGCACACGTGTTTGGAACACGTTTTAATATTGGAAAAGGTTTTGTGGAGATAACGTTTGTGGATTACTGTGGAAGATCGTGGTTTGATCGCGTTTTCTTGGTTCTTATTATCTCTCTCTCATTGACTGGCCTGATCAGACGAACTTTCCTAATCAGTGCCTAGATACTGATTAAGTATCGACCCCAACCCGTTCTCCGGTGAAGATTTCCACCCGAGGACACCCCCCGTCTCGAGAAGGTCATCCCCTCCGACCTGATCAAGATCATCGTTTTCGTCACTGAGTCCACCTAAGTGAGTGTAACCACCCCCGATCAACGGGTACACAAGGTGAGATGAAGTTAAACATAGATCCTGACGAGCATGAAGACCGGCCAGATGACCGGAAGGATCAGATCAGTCACCATAGTGGTGATTCATCTGATTCCGATGCTGATCAGGATCGACGGAGTACCCCCTCCGATAGTTGGTCGTCCGGGCCAGTGGGTATCCGAATTCCACCCACGACTTCGGTCATGGATTTGGAAATCGGCTCCACCACAATGGTGCGCGTGCCCGGATCACTTGGTGACTCAGGATATCACCGTGATTCCTTTGATGATGAAAAAAATGTGAAAATCAAAGTGGAGGAAACTTTTTCGGGTGTATTGGAGGAAGGCGTATCGCCTCCGATGCTGTCCATATCTAAAGGAAGCGATGGTCGACCTGGTCTGATGGAGTGCCAGGTCGAAATTAAAGATGAAACAACTCCCCACATGGCCCCGATCGGGGCCGATCTGGGTTATAGTAAAGTTGACTATAACCCAGGAAAGGATCGAGGTGTTAACCTTGATCCTATGCATAAGAAGAAAATGGAAAAAGACAGAAAAAATATGGGGGCGGATCAATGCGATCCACCTAAAAAATATGTGAAACCTAAACCGAAGATCTTCGAGGAAGACGAAGAGAAGATCGAACCAGCCGAGAAGACCACTGTTCAAGATGTGGAACGACTGTTCTATCTTCGAGAGTTTCACAAGTTCCTAGCTACCAACCGAGTGATGAAGATCATAAAACCCAAGATCATCGGGAAGCTTGAAGGTCGGGCGACCAGGCCGGTTATCACAGGCAGTCAACTTGATCTGATCAGGAACCTCTTTGCGCAGATCGACGAAGTTGGTTTCACTACTGGTGCGTTCGACGCAAATATGCTGTTCGATCTGGACCAAGGGATGATCAGAGAAGCTATGATAACGCTGTATGATCATCTTGCCTCGCTACTCGGGGCGAACCCCGTGGTTCAGTCGCCGATCGCGGATCCTTCACACCGATCGCAGTTGGTTGAATATCCTATGGATATTGAGTCAATATATCAATCGTCATCACAATCTGGAGCGGACTCCACCGACTCCTCGGTGGGAATAACACGTATGACGTTGGGCCCGAAAGGGATCAAGCAGATCGACCCCAAGATCGAGTCGCAGAACAGGAAAAGGAAGCCTGAACCTGGTCGAGTCGGATCGGACGATAGTTTTGAAGATGCTCAAGAAGTTCCACAGAACAATCCGACTCCCAGCAGTGACCCTACCAACATACCGGAGGTGCCAGAGCAAATGAGAACTATGTTCGCGACTATGATGAACCGATTTGCGAGTGAACAATATGGATACCTCAGTACACACCTGGGCAAGGACAACCATGGCGATCAGCACCAAACATGAATTAATCCGCTGAGAAACCGGTCAAGAAACCCGTGGATGTGGATATGGAATCAGTTCGATCGACCGAAATAATTCGATCGATATGCCAGGTCGGTCACCAAGATCGATTTCACAGATCACCCACACGTAGTGATGTGGGCATGGAGTCAGAAGGAGAGATCAGTCAGCATTTCGATCCGGATGATCTGGACATTGAGATGCCTTGTAGGGCGAATATGGCCTCCGCGCAGGCATTTGACAGTGAATCCGGAACGATCACCCGAGTGCGAATGTCTGCGATCTCGGAATTGAAAGATTTTACCGGCAAGGATATGGATGATGATCAGGCTAGAGCTTGGTTGAGTCGGACTAAATCAGCCTTTTTGAGAGACAAGACACCGGAAGGTGAAAGATGTCTGATTTTCGCTGATCTAATGAAAGGTCCGGCCAAGAACTGACTTAAGCAGCTGAGCCGAGAAGTGCGTTTAAAGCGGCCTCGATTGTGTGAAGAATTTGAAGAGCAGTATTGCAACTCGGGGGTGTCTGTCGCGAGACAGTATTACCACATGAAGAAAAGATCCGACGAAACACCGATTGAATACTTACATCGGCTGAATGTTGCTGGTCTACGTGCGAAAATGCCGATCAAGGATCCAGGACACCCGAATATAGCTCGCGAGCATGTCGAACACTTTATTGGCACTTTGGACAATCGTGATTTGGCTGATCAGCTAACCCTGCTCCGTATAAGCAATTCGGAGCAATTGGAACTAACCCTGAGAACGCTGCAGCGGGCCAAAAGTAGACAACCCAAGGTCAAGGTAGGATCGAACCGGTACCGGTCGAAACCACACCCGGACCAGGGCAACATAACAGCGACACGACCAACCAGAGCGATTCGGATGATTACGAAGGAATCGGACAGTTCCGGTTTGGAAGAAGAAAGTAGTCAATCAAGTTTAAGCTCGGATGAGGACTAGTATCGGCATATCTTTACGACGGAACCAGTATTCCGTCCGAGATCATCGATTAATGGCATGGATGGACGAAAATCTGGTGGGGCTCAACCTGATCAGGACCGACCTCGCAAGAAATGCGTGCATTGTGGGTCGACCAGACATGGAGATCGTGATTACTGGAAGAGATTCACATGTGGAAAATGTGATCGTAAATGTCACCCTTCGGATCATTGTTTTTTCGTATGTAAAACGTGTGGGAAGATTCACGATGCCAGTGCCTGCGCTATTGAAGATTTTTTCAATCAGATGCGCAAGTGGTATATGCCGACTAAACATGCTGGCATGCTCCCACCAGATGTCGAGAAGATGTTAAACTAGATCGCTCGCCACGTTGGAAGCTGGTTCGAGCCGAGCGATCTACGTTCTGCATCTATGCATATGTCGGTAGCGGAAATAAGTTTGAGGAAAAGAAGATAACCGACAATACATGTTCTAATTCAAATTGCGTCGATCGATGTCCGATTCACAGTCTCAGGGTGGATGAATATTCCCGTTCGGACGTGATCATGGAGTTGGATCTACTGCCCGGCGAGTCCCGAGGATACTACATCCCCGACAAGTGGTTTAAACAAGCAAAAGCTAATGGAAAGATTAACACGAAAAAGCCACTATTCTATTTGACTCTGATGCAGAAGTCTCGATCATCGACTCCGCCTTTGCTCGTAAGGTGTGATGTCCTATAGACAGTACCCAGAGGCAAGAATGTGTTGGGATCGGCGAAAGTTCGTATATGACGGAGGGACAATCACGCGTTAAAATCACTCTGGCCGGTTTTCTGGTCTACTATTCGATACATTCAATGTACTGATCACCACCTTCATGTATACACACTTGCTCGCCAACTGGATCTACTTCCTCCGGTTCGGCATTATCTTGGGCCACCCCTTGTGAGTCATCCGACTGGTGATCTACTTCGGGTTCACCTTCGTCCTTAACGACTTCGGCAGGTTCATCCTCCTTTTTCTCCTCAGGAGCGTTTCTGAACTCATCACCATCATTTTCGATCTCTGGACCTGCTGTTTTCGGTGAGCCGGGTCTAATAATACTCAAAACATGTGGACCGTTTTTGACCCGTCTTTCCCCCGTCACTTCGACCGACGGTCTCCTGATCAACAGCTTAGTCGGAATAGCATATTCCGGCTTCTTAACCAATGGTGAGGTATCTTCGTCTGCTAAGTCTTCGTCACTGATCAGTCTGTGGTGGCTTGATAAGCCAGATTTTGCCATTCAATATATCTTCGTGATCCCACTGATACATACCCAATCTGTCGAGGTAATTTCCCTTCGGGTAACCACATCCCTAGGATCATGTCTTCGTGAACGATTAGCGGCTGATCAGATATGTTTGTAATCCTGATGTAATTTGATCTGCCGACACCCTTTACGTTGGTACCCATCGTTCACCACGGGTTAGCCACAATTTCTGTTGCCGATCGCTCGGCCGAATCATCACGTCGACTGATCGGGCTGCCTCGATGTTTTCGTACTGACACATTTTGAGCATCCGCATGTGAGTACCATATAAAGAACGTCGGCCGGATAACTGTATTTGCACCTCATCCGGCAGAGTCAGGGTTCCATGAGACAGGTCGAGCCGTATACCGGCTGGTACCATGAAATACATTCCCAATATCGCGTTTTGACCGGCTAACCGGCCAACCCGTCCCCTCCGTTGTGGATTCCCCGCCGGAAGGTTATGACGGCCCTCGAACTGGCCGCGGCTATTCCCTGGTCAAAGGCGTAGTTGGAAGGCTTGTGTATCCAAGACCTCACTGGTGCCCTTGTCACCCGGGCGTTGACTCGCCCGCCGTTGTGGATATTCCCGCCGGCTCCCGCTATACCCAAGGCCGAGGACTGGGATGCCAAGCTAGTGGCGATCGAGCCGCTGAACGCAATCTTGTCCCGGTAACCCTGGGCCGTACTGGCGACAGAGATGCCGGACATCGGTCTGCCCCATGTCGGCTGGTTCGCGGACTTTCGGGAAGTCTGCAAGGGGTACCTCTCTCGGCATGGGCAAGCCATCTGGGAGTCAACCCATCACCTCTTCATCTCCATTGCCGCCGGGCGTGAGTCCCCCGAGCTAGCCAAGTACCGGGTCGACCGCAAGAACCGTCGAAACCGCGCGACTGAGAGCTGGGCTAAGCTCTGCAACTTCGTGGTTGACGGAATCCAGCACTGCCACTGCGACTTAGATATTTTTCTCCACCCTATCATGCTACATCTGGCCAACCGCCGGGTGGAGAAAAGCGGGAACTCGGCCGAAGGCGGGACTTGGTATCCAGGGTTGGGTCGGTGTCAGGTTACCACCCTCCAAGCTTCGCTCGATGCGCTCGATCAACAAGATCCGTGGCGCAACCAGTTCCGGCAGGACCCCGATCGTCACCCTGGCCTCCGCGTGCCCCGACTCCGGAACAAGTTCTGCTGAGCTTCGCCAGGGAGGACCCATGAGGCTAGCCTTGCATACTCTTATCTTATCCATTCATTAATGGCTACCGACCTCGATAATACATTTTCTTTCCATTTTCCATGTAGTAACCGCTTGTTCATCTTTCTCATCCAACATCTCCCATCCGGCACCATACTGATTCGAAGATAACACCGAAAAACCGGTCGGTCCGGCACCATACTGATTCGAAGATAACTCCGAAAAACCGGTCGGCCCATATCTGACCAGACTAGTTTCCATCCGCCGATTGCTCGGCTGAATGGTGTCAGTTGATCCGGCCGTGCCTGCTGCCCTGGAGCCGGACGGACTAATTCTCTGCCTCACCTTCTTCGTGGGTCTGCATGACCCCGAAGCGGTTTCGGCTCGCCCGCCGGCGATCGAACTCTCTCATTAAAGCTCCACAATTTAAATCCAGTTCGTCCACCCACGACCGCTCCTCGCAATTTTTCCACTGCACGAGAAACTCTCTGTGGATCCGCCCGAACCGGGTTTTCCGTCCATTTCGAACGTCCAAAATTCCCTCTACTTCGTACTCATCCGGGTCTAGCGGCTTGTCCCAGCTGTCCTCCGGCAGTAAAGCTTCATCGAAATCCAGCCGGTCGCTTTCCACCGTAAGGCGTGTATTCGGGCGGTCCGGGAAATGCTTAACCAACTTCAACTTGGAAACATGCACTATCGGGAAAACGCTATATTCCGTGCCGGCCGTGACCAGCTTAACTGCATGATCCCCGACCAGTTCTGCTACTCGGAAGGGGCCATGCCACATATGCGCCAACTTCCGTGCATAGCCCTCCTTGACCCGATCCAGATACAGCCACACCCGGGAGCCGGGCTCGATGCCGTGTTCCCTGGCGCGGTCGTTGTTTTGATCGGCGCGGTCCTTGATTGCTTGTCGGAGGCGTTCGTTCACTTGTTCCCTCGCCAGTGAATAGTGGCGTTGCACTTCCATCCTCCAGCGACGGGCGTCTCTGTCCCGGCTTCTGGTGCACCCTATTGGTATGGCGGCTTCTAAAGTGGATCGGGGATCCCATCCGTAAGCCAAATAAAAAGGGGTGTCGCCCCTTACCCGATCGTACGACGAATTGAGAGCGAAAACCAGTCTCTCGGCATATTCGTCCCAGTCGCACTGATCCGCCTCTACCACATACATCTTGAGGGCTCTGGTTAGAGTTTGAACCATCCTTTCGGCCTTTCCATTCGCCTGCGGGCGGTAAGCCATAGTGGCGCTCTGTTTCTGTCCTAAGATCTTCTTGAAAGCTCGGAATACGTCTGCCATAAATCCGGGCTCCCATTCGTGCCGGATGACCTCGCTCCCCCCGAAACGCCTGAACACACATTCCTCGTAGCTTTGCGCAACCTGTTGGGCGGTACGGGTGGAGCTGGCCTTTGCTATGACCAGCCCGGTAAACAAATCCGTCCAGATCAGCAGCTCTGTGTACCCATTTCGAGATTTGGGTAAGGACGGGATATGATCCATCGCAATGACTTGAAAAGGATAGGTGGCCTGTATATTCCCAGGCGACCGCCCTCTAATGGTCGGCCGGCCTTTCCCTGTTTCGCAATCCGGACAACTCCCCACATAGGCCTGAACGCTACGGTAAAGCCCCCGCCAGTGGAAATGTGCCTTAATCTTGTGATATGTCCGGCCGATGCCCTGATGTCCCCCTTCCAAGCTCACATGATAATGATGGAGGATATCCGGCTGCAGAGTAGTGGGTACGACTAGCCGAGCGGATCTATCTCTCTCGATCTCCGGCTGGTCGGCGTCTCGGTAGAAAAACAGTAGCCCGTTTTCGTCCACTTCATAATCCGGGGCCAGCTTGAAGCATTCTTTAGCTTGTTCGGCTGTCAGTTTATCCACGTCTCCGTTAAGGTATGCCTTGAGATCTACTATCCACTCTTCCTCGTCCTGCGCTTGGAGAATCCGCTCTGCTCGCAACTGTTGAACTATCCCTTCGTTCATTGTTTCTGGGGATAGTGAGCCAGCGGCTGAAGAACGGCGCTTCTGCGATCGGGTGACAGCGCTCACCCGGATTATCTCCTCCGTGTTGGCCGGATGGATAATCTCGGGCAGCCGGTTGATCTCCGTCAGATCTGATAACAGAGCTGGATCGGAAACCGTTACCCCTACGTTGTCGCGCATGGCCAGCACAGCCAAGTGATCTGCGCTCTTATTCCAGTCTCGTTTGACGTGCAGCAATTCGTGCTCCGGCCATCTCCGCAAGGCGGACATAACCCGATCATTTAACAATCTCAGCCGGGGCGCCTTGCAATCTATCTCTCCTGTGATTTGTCGGATCACTAGGTTGGAATCACCACATATGATGATCCGCCCCTGTGTCCGGCCAGCCAACAGATCTAGGCAAAGCAACAGCCCTCTATACTCCGCTTCGTTCACCGTGATGCCAGGCGTGAAATCCGAGGCGGCCGCGACCACTTTCCATTCGGGCAGCTTCCACACAATGGCACTATAGGCCCCGACCCCTTTCTTTACACTCGCCGACCCATCGAAACTCAAAACCATTAGTTCCTCCGTGGGTCCCACTGTTGGCGGCGGTAATACGATAGTTTGTCGAGGCTGCTTCCGAGGTGCGATCGCTATCAGTGCTTCCTCCACTTCTGCCCTGGGGGTAATGCTGGCAGCCAGTGTGCCCAGTATTTCCTCTTCCCCTTTAGTACACTTAATCACTTCGAGGGACCACTGAGACAGCAGAGCCGCCCATCTCCCCAGCCGGCCGTCAATTCCATTCGCCGTCAGGAGCCATGATAGGGTCGACCGTCTAGATAGTACTTTGATAGGCCGAGACACCAGCATAGTATAACACACATCCAATATCCGCAATAGAGCCAAAACTTCTTTATCCACCAATCCGTAATTGACTTCATTAGCCTTCAGGGTCCGGCTGGTGAATGTCACGGGACAGTACACTCCGTCATGATCTTGCACGAGAGCGGCCGAGATGGCCCACTTGTTAGCGTAGATGATGACCACCGGAGTCTTATTAACATCGAAATGTTTCAGGACCGGTGTGGTCGCCATCTTCGCCTTTAACATACCAAAGGCCACCATCGCCCGGGTCATGTGGTCGTCCGGGTCAGCCGCGCAGGGATCCGGCGGCCGGCCGCCTGTCGGGGCAAAAAAGGGCGCCTTCTCATTGGCCGAAATAGCTAAAAAGGGCGGCATCTCATTGGCTGATATTGCCGGCCCGGCTTGCGTCTCCGCTTGCCTATCCTGCTCTCTCAACTTATGGTAATCCACCTCCCGCAACTCATACAAGACCGCCGCATAGACTGCGAAATCCTCGATGAACCGACTGTAATAATTCAGGCTGCCCAAAAAGGATTGCATAGCCTTTAGGGATCGCGGGAAAGGCAGATTACTCAAGGACTCCAAATCCTTCGGATTAGCCTCCAATCCGGCAATCGAAACCTGATGGCCCAAATAGGTCACCTTAGTCTTTCCCCAGAAACTCTTAGCCACACTAATCGAAAGATTCCACTTTTCACACGTAATCATCAACTTCTCCACTTTGTCACACAGTAGATCCCAGGTAGTTGCCGTAACGAGAATGTCATCAATGTAAGACCGCCGCCCCAAAACTGAGGGTTTTGGGTCGGGGTCCGGGTCGCCTTCGGTGAACACATCCCCAACCAGAGCCGGATCTTGATCCGCCTTGATCTTGAAGTGCCCGTACAGCGCGTTATCTATCAGCCGGTGATAAATCTGCGGGGCATTCTTCAGACTGAACGGCATCCGATTCCACTCGAACAACCCGAAGGGCGTCACGAACGCAGAGATCTCTCGTGCACGATCGGTCATAGAGACCACCCAGAATCCACTGGCCATGTCCAATGAGCAATACCACAAAACTTTATCCAAGTCCTCCAGCAGGTCGTTTATCAGCGGCATCGGTTAAACCATCAGCTTAGTCAGCCGGTTCACCAACCGGTAATCGATGCACAACCTTATATCCACCCCATTCTTCTTAATAATAATTACAATGGGCGAAGCCCATGGCGAGGTGGACGGCTGAATTATCTTGGTGGCCAGCAAACCCTTGATAAGCTCTGACAGCTTTTCCCGATACTGGGGGGCGACTCTTCGGCATCTCTGTGCGACCGGCTTGGCGCCTCCCACATCAATGTCACATACCGCCCCATGGGCGGCCGGAGGAAGTGCGTTCCCTGGTCCGATCAACAGATGTCGTCTTTTCCATATAATATCCTTCAATCTGCTGATCTCCTCCGGGGTGTTTACATCCGGGTCTCCCACTTGTAGATCGTCAATAGTGACTGCTGGGGGGCAGGGGGTTACCTCAGGTAGCACCGCCATCTGATCCTCCATGCCTTCAACATATAGCTCGCCCCCTTCATGAATGCAGACTTGGTCAGCTTCGGCTGTTTCGGGATCTTGATCGGCCGGCTGGGTCGATCCGCCTTCGGCTATTTCCGAATTTTGATCACCCGGCTGGGTCGATCCGCCTTTGGCTCGGTCGTCAAACCATCTGTCATCGGGGTTGACCGCATATGTAACTCTGCTTGGTCCTTTCTCCCGACCCTGTCGTTCGTCCGTCTTCCTCTGAGTGGGCAAAACCAGTTCCGCGATCGGGGCGTAGCCTCGGCCAATACGTTCAGCCGGATCCGGCGATGGCCGGCTCCGCGTCAATATTTTAGAAGGGGTCCGGTACTCGGGTTTATCCACCATCGGAGTCTGGTCCTCTTCCACTTCTTCCTCTTCGCTGACCAGATCGGTGGTTGCCTGAAAAGCCAGGTTTTGCCACTCGATATAGCGTCTTGAGCCAACAGTGACATAGCCCGGCCGGCGGGGCACTTTGTCCTCGGCCAGCCACATTCCAATAATCACATCTTCATGCAAGGTGAGGGGCTTTTCAGAGATGTTGGTCACGCTTATAGAGTTGAGATGACCACCTCCTTTAACAAACGAGGGTACCCAGCACTCGCCCCTTGTCAGCCATAACTTACTCCGCCGGTCGTGTGGTCGTAACATTACTTCCACCGCTTTTCCAACTGGCACCGTTACAAACTGACCTAGCTTGAGGAACTGGACATGGGCGCCATATAAGGGCCGCCGGCCGGCCAGCTGGATCTGTACCTCGTCTGGCAACGTCAATGTTCCATGCGATAAGTCCAGCCGTATGCCGGCCGGGACCATAAAGTCCATGCCCAAAATTGCATCCTGCCCGGCCAGCTTGCCTACCCAGGCGGTAAAGTAATATACCAAAGACCCAGCTAACGTAATCTTGACTCTTGTCCTTCTTTGGGTCATGTATGAACTTTCTCCAATGCCAATACATTCCTGCCGCTTCGTCTCGTCTATCTCACACCCCACCTTACGAGCGAAGTTGGTGTCCACGATAGACACTTCTGCGCCAGAGTCGAACAGCATGGTAGCTTTCTGGTTATTGATTTTTCCATCCGCCTCGGCCTGCTTGAACCATTTATCCGGCGAGTGATACTTCCAATAACCTCGCGACTCGCCAGGTAACAGGTTCAATTCCATTCGCACTTCAGACCGGGAATACTCATCCGTCCGTATACTGCTCACCAGGAAGGGGTCAGCCGTGCCGGCCGGGGACCGGGTGACGTAATCGTCAAACTTACATGTATTGTCGGTTATCCTTTGTTTTGCTTCTTGATTATCCTCCTTACCGACATATGCATAGATACTAACACTAGACCGCTCGGCTCGAACCAGATTCCAACCTGGCGAGCATCTAGTTTAACATCTTTTCCACCCCTGGCGGTAACATTCCAGCATGCTTGGTC
>MIQA02000589.1:0-13245 GCA_001887855.2 Sclerospora graminicola | reverse complement strand
TTTTGAAGCCGTTCAAGCGCGTGTGACTGGAAAAGATAAGTCGTGGGCAAACACGTGTGCTGGGCAAAAGACGTCGTGGACTGAAATCTCCAACGTGCTCTTCTTTTTCACCCTCTTGTTCAGCCAATTGGTAGCTTTGATTCGCTTTTTCGAGTATGAAAACGCGACAAACCCGTGGAATTACGTCTCGGCCATGTTCTTCGGCTTCTCTAATTCTATCCCATGGTCAAGATGAGTATTACGGAATACTGTGGCTGGGACCACACGGCTGCTACCTTTACTGCAAACGTGTTTGGGCGTTACTAGCTGTCTACATTGTGGTTTTCGTGCAGCAGTGGCAAGTTTACTACCAAGGCAACCTTCAGATTGCCCAAGGTACAGCTCCAGGAGCAGATTCCACAACGATTTGTTAGGTGACTCTCGAGTCGAGTGAAAAGAAATGGGCGACGAAGTTGAGAGAATGACCAGCCCAAGAGGACGGAAGAAGATACAGAGACGGAAGGAAGAGGAAGTGTAGCCTATGTAGCGAGCAAGCGTCTAGTGGTTTTTCTGAGTAACTGGATATTTTTCATACGTTAAAGTGCTTTATGCTTGGATTTTTTTCACTTGAGTTTACTATAGGTATAAGAACAGAGGATCGATCCTTCGTTACCTCCTGCTCCCACTAACGTATGCAGCTCGTCAATAAATAAAATCATCTTGCCGTGACTCTCATCCACGTCCTTGAGCACGGCTTTCAGTCGTTCTTCAAATTCGCCACGAAATTTCTCCCCCGCTAGCTTCTTCGAAACGAATTCTCAGCAAAGCGGTAACCATCTCATCAGTCCACTGTAGAGAACGCCGCGGCGTGGCGTCTCCTACAGTAGCATCTGCCTCGGCATGACCAGCGGCGTAAGCAGCGGCAGCGCCATGGGACCGACCATTTTTCAAATGACAATCAGCACGGAACGCATGACTGTCGCATAGAATGAAAATGGTTTCGTGGTCCAAAAGTGCCCTTTATTTGGAGTGGAACATATCAGATTTGAGAATGAGAATAAAAAGTTTTGGACCATGGCCTTAGGCGCGTTAGGGTTTTTTAGTAATTCAGAACCCATATCTGGCAACTGGGGTCTATACGACAAAATCATCCGACTCAATTTTTAATTACTTTGTAGTACCCCTTTTTATGACCAGGACCTAGCACTGATTCCGTAAAAGGTACTTGAAGTATTATACTTCAACAGAATGTAAAGCATTTTCCACAAAGTATAAACGTAAAATGAGTGCGTGTCAGGACGAGCAGTGGCTTGTAAAGGCCCAAGAGTGGGTGGATTGGGACGTAAACGCTGACACCAAAGCGCAGATTCAGCAGCTCGTCGTTTCAAAGAACGTGGAGCGTATTCGAAAACATTTCGGTGGTCGTGTAGCTTTTGGTACCGCTGGTCTGCGCGCCATCATGGGTCCCGGTCCCTCAGCTATGAACGATCTGGTAGTGATTCAGACTTCACAAGGCCTTTGCAAGTATCTAATTAAACAAGTAGGAGATTGTGTCAAGAGTATGGGGATCGCTGTGGGCTACGATCATCGTAAACAAGGATCGCTGAGCTCCAAGCGATTCGCTGAGCTCACAGCTCTGGTCTGTGTGCATTCCGGTATCAAAGTATATCTCTATGAAGACTTTGTCGCTACGCCATTGGTGGTGAGTCTATTGAATTTTTGACACCATATAGTCAGTCTTGATATTGATTTTCATCGTAGCCATTCTGTATCGAGCAAAAAGGCTGTGCGGCAGGCGTCATGGTGACAGCCTCGCACAACCCAAAGGAGGACAATGGCTACAAAGTCTACTGGAGTAACGGTAGTCAGATCATCCCACCACATGATGAAGGGATTGCTAATGAGATCATGACAAACTTAGCTCCATGGAGACAGTATGACGAACCGCTGGAAGAGTTAAAGAAAGCGTTCCCAACACTGTTTGAAAATCCCACAAAGGAGCTCACCAAGCTCTATTTTGAGCAAGCACGTACGAGACTGTGCCGCTATCCGAGGAACAACGCTAACACGTCGCTGAAAATCGCCTACACGGCTATGCATGGTGTTGGTCATGCGTTTACAAGTCGCTTGTTCGCGGCATTTGAGCACAAGGAGTACGTCCGAGTGGAAGCCCAGCTTTTGCCGGATCCCGACTTTCCGACAGTGGCTTTTCCTAACCCAGAGGAAGGAAAAGGAGCGTTGCAGCTTGCCATGAAAACGGCCGAAGCTAACGGAGCGAGGTTGATCCTAGCCAATGACCCTGACGCAGATCGACTGGCCGTTGCGGAGCGGGATTTAAGCAGTAAGTCTGGTTGGCGAATCTTTACGGGAAACGAGATAGGGTTTCTCTTGGGCTGCTGGGAACTTGAGCAATACGTTCGGCTGCACCCGAACTGCGACCGCAAGCAGCTGTACTTTATCACGTCGACAGTGTCGTCCAAGATGTTGCGTGCTGTTGCCCAGGCTGAAGGTCTTAATTTTGAAGAAACCTTGACTGGGTTTAAGTGGATGGGAAACAAGACCGCAGAGTTGCGTAATGCTGGCAAGACTGTCCTCTTTTCATTCGAGGAGGCCATCGGTTTTTGCATTGGGGATCTTGTGAAAGACAAGGATGGTGTTGTTGCTGCCGCGGTGTTTGCAGAAATGGCAGTTCACCTTGAAACGGCGAAAAGAAGTACAGTGGGGCAGTACCTCAACGCCCTCTACGAACGATACGGCCATTTTGTGACGCAAAATCACTACGTCAAGTGCTACGACTCCGTTAAGATTCGTGACATCTTTAAGCGTCTGCGCAATGGCGGAAACTATTGGAAAAAGTGCGGTGATTACGCTATCACCCATGTGCGCGACCTCACAACAGGTTATGACAGCTCTCAGCCAGACAAGCGCGCCGTACTTCCCATAAGCAGTTCAACAGAAATGATTACGTATACTTTTGCCAACGGATGCGTTGCCACGCTGCGGACGAGTGGAACGGAGCCGAAACTGAAATATTATGTAGAGCTTGCTGGTCGCGCGGGACAATCTCGTGACGAAGTAACGATGGAGTTGAAAAAGCAGGTGAAACAAATTGTCGAGTTAATGCTGCAGCCTCAGGAAAATGGCCTAGAGCTTGCCCCTTGGGAGGAGTAACAGGCGAAATGTACCGGTTATTAATGTACTTGCGATTTGGTAGCTTTTTACTGTTTCACTTCTTCGACCTTGCAGAAATGTATACTACGGCACTTTTATTTTCTGTACGTCTTCGTTAATCAGGTGTAATTTTGTCCTTCAAACATTCAAACACTGCCTTCTTCAGTAGGTACTGCGAAGTACGTATCCTGCATCGTAAATTGCAGTGACGTCATCAGTCCACCAGCAGATTCAATTTCAGTCTCCGACGATGACGACGGCGTGGGTGCTCGCCGATTTTTACCTTTCTTCTTCCCCTTTTGCATTGAGCCAGCTCTGTTCACTGAGTTTTGATCACGAGGTCCATAGCAAATTGTATTCTTTATATCAGGAATCGGCTTGGGTTGCGTATCAGACAAGGAAGATGACATGGCCATATTGATGCTTGCTGCAAGATCTAGAGGGGCAGGAATCTCTGGTGTCGTGGAAGAATTTCCACCGCAGCCATTAAAGACCGGCGAGCCACCAATGCCAAAATACGAATCCATCTCCATCACAAATAAGTGCTCGTCGCCATTCGCATAACCTTCAGGGGCCATCGACATGGTGCTAGCACTGACATCTTGACTTGGATTTGGTCCTTTCCGCTTCACTTCAAGAATTTGGCCTTCTGGATGGTTCTCATCGATCGCTTTGAAAGTTGCCTTTGGGTGTGCCCATAGCGGTAGCGATCTATGCGCAAATGTTTTCAACTCACTTTTGGCACTATTGGTGCTGTTGCTCTCAGCGTTTGTTTGACCTTTGGCAAGCGACACCAGAGTTTTCGACTTTCGTCTTCCTGACCCAAGGAGTTCCCACGACTTGAGCTCCGTAACACTAGCTTCAAATCCGAACGATGACCGCGATGACTTGGAATTTTTCGTTTTGGAATCCGATGACGTCGCTCGGGCATGGTCAGCTTTGTGCTGCGAAAACGCAGTCACGCGCATGTCGTACAATTTTAGGACAGAATCACAGCAGATTAGCATCTTGAGTCCATCAGGAGCAAAGAGGCAGCACAAACGCTGACGCAGTCGGTGACGACGAGAAGCCACATCCATTTCATTTTCGAAGTGCTGATGGCCGAAATCGATGGCGGATGAGGCAAGTTGAGACAGCAATGCCTGCGAGACATCGAGAGCTGATTCCATGATAGTGCTACTACGCATACTACCAAGTGCTGGTGGGCTGCAAATTGTAATACCAGGTGGAGACGATGACGACGACGTGGACGACAAAGACGACGACGATGACGAAGACGACGAACGTGTTGAACGCAATTTGGAGGACGCAGGCGTTGTTGACTTATCGTGAGATGCAGTAGTCACGTTAGAAGTCTTGAATTCGTGACGAATTCGAAGTACTTGGGTCTGCGTCCGCGTTTCAAGTGAGCGGAAGTCAGCATAAAAGTCGTTTACTTCACGTCGACAAAAGCCAGAGCCAATCGCATCAGGGTCAGTGTCACTAGCGCTCTCAATTGTGTTGGCATGCGTGTCAGCACTTATGCATGCTCCTTCAGGATGGAGCGCGTATAGATGACTTGTACCATGGGCAGACGTCACATTTATCCATTTTCCATCCTGACTAAAAGCAATGTCCTGAATGCTAGCGTGGGTGATTCCACGCTGTAACTTGTACACCAATTGGTGGTGAAGCGTACCGTGTCCATTGACTGCTACCCCCGTCTTCTTCACCACGCTTTGCAACGGTGGTGACAAGCGGTAAACATGGAGGTTTTGCCCCTTTGTTGAGCTCGTGGCCAATAGAAGCCCAGAATAATCTAATGAGAGGTTCACCAACGCGGTTGAATGGCACGGAAAGTTGGCCACCACACGCTTTGTTACTAAATCGAGCACTACCACCCATCCCGAATATTTTTTCGATACTGAGGCTACTGCATCATCGCTAGGTTGTGTCGTCTGCCGTTTCGTACCAGTAGAGCCACTAAGAGATGAGTTTTGTGACCGAGCAGAATGATGGCAACCAGACGGCGATATAGGTGAGTGGTAGTGTGTTCCACTAGAAGGCTTGCCAGGCGAGGATGATATGAATGGCGCAATGGTGGCTAGTCCGACTTCAGACAGATAGTATAATCCTGACGCCACATTTTGGGCCACGTCGATGGCCGTATAGGCTGGTGAAGTACTGTGAGACACATCACGAGCCTCAGTGGCCCTTCCGCTATCGACAAGAGCTTCAAATGAAATGTCGTCAAAGTCCGAGTCGCTGCTGTCTCCTGCGCCTGATAAAGTCTGTTCTTGATCACTACTTTGATTTGTATCAATAGTCTGGGCAAATCCAGGATACGCCAACCATCGTGGTCCGAGAGCCATGGCAGGAGAAGCTGCAATAATCGTCTGTTGCAACTGAAAAGTGACTAGGTCATAGAGGAAAAGTTCACGGGTCTCACACAGCACTGCTGCCATCGTGGCATTCGTCTGCACGTCTAACACTAGCGATGGCGAGGGTGGTAACTTTTGTAGCAGACGCTGCTCGTTCATATCCATCACCGAAATTTCTTCACGTCCATCATTTTCATGTTCTTCAACTCTTAATGCGTCGTCACTCACGCTCCATTTTGACACAAAAAGAGCCCCAATCGCGTTTGCAGCGGAAGGTAACGCGTATAGATGAAAAAAACGCACGTCTAAAAGGTGTGCTGCATCTTTTTCAGGATCTAGAATCAGCTAAACAAGCACAAAGAGCATCGAAAGGTTCATTTCAGTCGCGATACCAAAGAACGAATAGAAAACTCACTTGAACTGGTGTGCAACTTTCACGCATTGCAGTAAAGCCGTCGAGACGGTAGAGGCGCCAGTTGGATCGTGTGCACAGCAGCAAGAATGAGCGCCCAGTTACGCGCTGGACAGAGCAAAACGTCACTTCCAGAACTTCTTCCGTAGTGAATGGCGGCTCGTTTGACTTGGAAGTGGGTAGACGAGATGATATTACTGGAGAAATTTCCTTAGAACTACGGAGTAGGGAGGTACGCGTGCTGGCACGACGCGTCGAGCGAATGGAAGACTTCATCATGCAGCTGTTGAACTTCGTCTGAAGAACAAAAAGAGCATTACCGTAAGGGAATGAATATTCCAAAAGGAGACTCAAATTCAAAATCTTCGTCAAAAAGTGATTCAAATGGTTTTAAATGGTTTTAAATATTTTACATGATGTTTTCACACGAGAATTTATGGTAAAATACGACAAACTGTGTTTTTTATGACTAACAAGCTGCTCCATGTAATAAAGCGTAATGAGATGCATAAAGCAAGCCATGCAAAAAAATGGGTGCTATATAAATTTGATGTAGGAACTGATCATCTAATTAGTTATTGGAGTCCAAGACACCATCATTATCAAAATAAGTAACTTTGACAAAAATCACAAAGTAACTTTGACAAAAATCACCTTAAAATTTCCCGAATTTTAAAATTATTTTGTCAAAGTTACGGGAAATTGAAAGTTATTCTTGTCAAAGTTACTTATTTTGATAATGCTGGTGTAATGGGGTGCCATTACATAAGTGATATTTAAGTAGAAATATCACAGTTCAATTTCAGACTTAATGTTTGAAATGTGAATATTGAATTATAAGTTGTTATACACTTTGAGAACAGATTCTGCTTTCACTATCGAATCTAATAAGTAATCTAATGATAGAAATATCATTCAGATCAGTTTTATACTACATGTTTGTATGATTAGTTTAGGTTTAATTATAGTTATTAACTCTAAACCACTCATAATATATTCACTCTTAAACTTACCTTCTATCGCACAAGTAGCCTTAAGTATATATATTAATATATATACTTAAGTGATCGATTAATTAACAAATTAATTAGTCTTTATTAAAGTTTATCTAAGGTAAACTAAGGAGGACCAAATTTACATTTGGTCCTACTCAAATTGCACGCTTCCTCACTGCAATTTAACAGTGTAAGCCGCGTAACAGTTGCCCTGTTACAGTTGGTGTCTCAACCACGAGGATGTTCTGGGTATAATCAGGCGCGGGATCAGCGATTGCTCCTGTCACAATGAACTGACGATAATGCCGTATATTGGTGATGATATGACCTTGTTTGTGCAGGTCGCACAGTCACTTGAGAACAACATTGCTGCCGCGCAGTGTGATGCCGAGCACACGAAGAAAAGAGATCACGTTGTCCTCAGCGTGAGTGCCGACTGCAAGAACATCGTCACGATATCGATTTGACTTCTCGCTCAGAGTGAATCCGTTGGCGAGGAAGATTTTCATGAAGGCGACAAGCAGCTTTGCGTCCGATTTTTTCTTTTTGTCTTGGGCGTCGAACTTGCTCCATAGGCGTGGTTCTTGTATGTACCAAGTGAACCAGACCTCGCAAAGGTAAGTGACGGCAGCTGTGCGTCTTCTTTTTCTTGGAGGCTCGCTGACAGGTTCATCACGCTCTTGGCTTGGCGCAGTGATTTGATTTTAAGGTCAAGTGAAGCTTCCATCGCATTTAGTCGTTCATCGAGGCGCTACTTCATCTGACAATAGGTCAACATTACGCTCGTCGAGGCCCGACATGTGTTTGGGAGATGGAGTAAGAAATGCGTGGTGAGATCGTGGTCAATCAAGGCGGCTTGTTGGCGAATTACTGGGTTCTCTTCTATTTTCTTGTTTGATTCGTTGTTCTCACTTTGATGCGACCTTTGTACAGCTTGACCCTGACCGATAAGTGATGACCGGGTGAGTAACCGGGGAGGACGACGCTGAATTGACTAATCCGGACCCGGATTCGGAATTAGCCAAAGGTGACCAAGACGGGAGGTCACCTGACCAGGATCGGAATTAGCCGAAGCTGACCAGGGCGGGAGACCAGGTTAACCCTAGTGTAGCTGGACGGAACCCCCCCCTCGGATGATACGGCCGGAAGGTCGGAGACGAATGATACAGCGGGTTTAGCGGAGTCCCCTTCGGCGCAAGACAAAAGTCCTGTTGGGACCGAGACTGAAGCCGACCAGGTCTGCATTCACAAAGGGGGCGACCTGTATGTCGAAGGCATGGAAGATCAGATGGTGGTGCTATCTGAGGTGATTCTCTGCCCTCCAGCGGTTACTATGGAAGATCTACAGATGGATGACCCAGATGTGAACACTCCAGAAGAGATCAGCAGGTTGAAGGATATCATATGGAAAAGAAGACACCGGCTGATCGGCCCAGGTAAAGCACTACCCCCGACCGCCCATGGCCAGTATGCGACATCGATGTGGGTAACGCGAAGCCAATAGCGCAAAGGTGTCGAAGGGTTGCCCCCCAGTATCGATCGACGCCACTAAGATATTCCAGCCGTCTACCTCGCCATGGGCGTTTCAACGGGGTGGAAATAAGGTTGTGCATTGATTACCGATTGGTATATCAGCTAACTAAGCTGATGGTTTACTCGATACCGCTAATTAATGACCTGCTGATGGCTAACTCCGCGTCAATATTCGAGAAGGCGTGCGGTGCTTCGGTTTGGCCACCGTAGGTGTCCAGTCTTCCTCCACAGACTTTTCCTCACTGACTAGACCCGTAGTCGCCTAGTAGACCAGGTTTTGCCACTCGATATAGCGTCTTGATCCAATAGTGACATAACCTGGTCGGTGGGGCACTTTGTCTTCGACCAGACTCATTCCAGTCACGACATTCTCATGCAAGGTGAACTGACCTATCCCTTTAACGAACGGGGGCACCCAATACTCGCCCCTAGTTAGCCATAACTTATGACGCCGGTTGTGTGGCCGCACATTCACTTCTACTGTCCGTCCCACTGGCAAAGTTACAAACTGACCCAATTTAAAAATTTGGACGTGGGCACCATATAGAGGCCGCCGACCAGACAGCTGGATCTGCACCTCATCCGGCAACGTCAATGTACCACGAGATAAGTCCAGTCGAATGCCGGCTGGGTCCATGAAGTCAATCCCCAGAATGGCGTCCTGCCCGGCTAGCTTACCCACCCAGGCGGTAAAATAGTATATCAACGACCCAGCCAACGTAATTTTAACTCTTGTTCTTCCTTGGGTATTGTACGAACTTTCTCCAATACCGATACACTCTTGACGCTTTGTCTCATCTATTTCACACCCAACCATACGAGCAAAGGTGGTGTCGACGATGGACACTACTACGCCCGAGTCAAACAGCATGGTGGCCTTCTGGTTATTAATTTTACCATCCGCCTTGGCTTGCTTGAACCACTTATCCGACGAATGGTTGTTCCAATAACCTCGCGATTCGCCAGGTAGCAAATTCAATTCCATAAGCACTTCAGACCGAGAGTATTCGTTCGTTCGTATACTGCTCACCAGGAAGGGGTCAGCTCTGCTGGACCGAATGACGTAATCGTCAAACTTACATGTACTGTCGGTTACTTTTTGCTTTGCTTTTTGATTATCCTCCTTACCGACAAAGTATGCATGATACTACACTAGACGCTCGGCTGAACCAGGATTCACCTGGCGAGCGATCTAGTTTAACATCTTTTCCCTCTGGTGGAACATTCCAGCATGTTTGATCGGGACATGCACGGTTTTCATCTGTTTAGAACTCCGCGATGGGGCCAGAGGTCCAACCTCGTGCACTTATCCGCAAGTCTTGCAGGTGAACAGACAGTGTTCAGCCGGATGTCCCTTCCTCTCGCACTTCTTGCAGGTCAGCCGTTTCCAGTAGTTTCTATCATCATGCTTGATGGATCCACAGTGAGTGCATTCCGTCTGGGGTAGTCTTGGTCAGCCCCGGCAGGAAAACGTTTCTGCTGACCCGACCCAGATGCTGGTCTGGACTGCTGACCAGCTTCCGCTGAAAACAGGAACCGGTATTGTTCTTCTTCCGAATCGCCCCCAGACCGCTGGTATCTACTTCTTCCGATTTCCCCCCAGACCGCTGGTATTCTTCTTCCGAACTGGTTGCATCCGACCATGCGGACGGAACGGGTCATCCTGGTTGATGGCGGCCTGCTTCCTTGATCCTGGTTAGAACGTGACCTGTACCTTCCCATTCCAACTACTGTTTTGGGACCTCGCTTCTTCGCCCTCTGGTATGTCCCTAGCGTCAGTCCCAGCTCCGTAGTATTTTTTACTTGTAACAGCGCGAGCTGGTCTGCCAATGTCATCCAGCGTACAGATGAAGTGTTCCACATGTTCTCAAGCAGCTTCCAACCGGCTGACGTCTTCCTTGACCGGTATATTGGCCCCTATTCCTGCGACATTCAAACGATGAAGGTATCCAAGAGGGGTCTCGTCTTCTCTCTTCTTGGTATAGAAGTACTAACGCGCAACCGACATTTAGTATTGTCACCAAATGCTTAGACCAGCTGCCTCCAATCGTCTCGGACTTCCCGGCTGAGCTGCTGGATCCAATTTTTCGCTGGCCCCTTCATTGGGTCCCCGAAAATTAAACATTTCTCATAGTCCGGAGTACGATCTCTGAGGAATGCTGACTTCGTCTTGCTTAGCCATCCTCGGGCCTGGTCATCGTCCATAACCCGTCCAGTAAAATCTTTCAGCTCGGACGTAGCAGACATCCGGACCCGGGTGATCGCCCCTGAGTCCGGGCCAAAAGCCTGGGCTGAGGCTATATTGTTTAGGCGAGACATTTCTAGATCCCGTTCATCTGAATCATAGTGGTACCGGGCTGACTTAACGGATTCCATTTCCACATCAATGAGTGACGGCTTCCTATTCGGTGACCGTCCGGGTCGGCAACCTGGTCAGCGACTAGGCGGGTCGGCATGGGGCTCACTCTCTCTAGACTGCACTGATTTCACGTCATCATCTATCGTTTCCATCGCATAATGCTGGGCTGATCCAGGCACCTGTCTTTCCCGGTGGGCAGGCTGGTCCTGTGGTCCTGGACTGAAACGGAAAGCATTAGACCGACGTTGTTCCTTCAAGTATCTTTTCATCATAGCCGAAACCATATTCTGAAGGTGGTCCGGCACTTGGGGGCCAGCTTGAGAACCAACTTGAGGGGTAACCTGAGAACTAGCTTGGGTGCCAGCTTGGGATTCCTTCTTAATTCTCAAATTCACGCCTTCGACCCCTTGGATCTGGATCCGCCGCCGTCCGGGTCTGGACGCTGTGTTGTCTGACCTCTGATCGGGGACATCTGGATCTTCATTCCCTCCAAACTTGGTGGCCATTGCCACGCGCCCTGCTCCCCTAGGGCCAAGCGTCATGTGGGTAATACCCAAAGAAGAATCCGTCGGATCTACCTCCGAAGGGGCAGACTCGTAATGTGAAGAACCTGAATGTATTCCAGCTGGTCTGCCTGCTACCGGCGGTGGAGGTGGGGTCGCCTTAGTTGTTGTTGCCGTCTTATGAGGTTGAGAGGGATCCACTAGCGGTATCAGGCGGTCGTGAAGTGTGCTGGATGCCTCCTTCAGCCTATCCGCCTCCAGGTCGAATAACAGGTTCGGGTCGAAAGCACCGGTATTGATACCGGCTTGTTTGAGCTGGTCAAACACTCCTCTAATAAGGGCTACGTGCCCGCCTGAAAAGATGGGGGAGAAACGGGACCTTTCACTCCACCGAAGATTTTGGGTCGGGTTTGTAGGAAAGTAGACTTTATCTTAGGCAGCAGACACCAACAATGTAGTATCCGGTGTCCGCAGTCCGGCTCGAAACTGTAGGCACGCTTGTTTTTTCGCCTAAGCGCCCGACTTAGTCCTGTAGACTTAAGAGGTGCTCTGCTCCGCACCGTCACCAGTAGTGACCGCTCGTAGGTTCGTAAGGTAAAAAAGATAATAAAATGTATTATTAAGTTATTAAGTTCAGAATCGTACTTTATAACCTAAAATTTGTATGTAGTGGTCCACGCTGTTTTGTTAACTTGGAATTTCATTTTCACCAAAACATGCCTTCGAATTCCAACACTCCTTCCAAAACTTCGCGACCTCCATGCAACCACATGCAATTTTGCACATCGCCACAGGTACGTAATTTCATCCCATAACCATCCAGCTTAGTGATGCCAATCAGTTTCAGCCACAACCGATAAAAATCAATAGAGAAAACTTAAATCAATCCAATTTGATCACGTAACTCTCCAATCCTTGCAGCACTCAACGTTTCGTTAGAAGGTCGGCCACCATGTCAGCACTCGACACGTGCTCCGGCCTCATTTTCCCCTTCCTTGTATAGTCCTTAACGAACTTTAGCTTCACATCAACGTGCTTCGTACTGGCAGCACTTGCTTCATTCAACAATTGTTTAATGGCAGCCTGATTGTCTATCTTCAAGACAATCGGCGCCCGCGAATTCACACCAATTTCGCCAAGCAACTCTCTTATTCCCAGAGCCTGCTTTCCACCAACAGCGGCAGCCATGAATTCTGCCTCGGCTGTCGAAAGTGCAACTGCACCTTACTTTTTGCAACTCCATCCTGCCACAATACCATTAACGAAAATCACACTTGCACTGATGCTTTTGCGGTCGACCTTATCGGCCGCGAAGTCAGCATCACTGTAGCAAACTATGCGCACAGGCATAGCTTCACCACCATCATGCTTCAGTTTCAACTTCAATGTTTTCGTACCCTTAAGGTACCTTGCAACTCGTTTCGCCATTTTAAAGTCGAAAAATGTCGGCGCATGTGTTCGCCTCGTCACCTTGTGCACTGCAAATGCAATGTCGGGACGCGAACACCGTGAGATCCACAGTAGGCTACCAACCGACGATTGAAATTCCCTGATCGTAGGGGGTTTTCCATCCTTAATCGTTGTTAGTCGTGAATCCAAATTTTCGGGGACCTCGTCCTCCATAACTGGGGTCCTCACGATGTTCGCATCCTTTGAGGCCATGCTTATCTAACATTCCATCAATCGTGAGTTCTTGGTCGATCCAATATCCACCCCTCCGATCCGCATACCCAAAAAAATTTCGACCTTTCCAAGGTCTTTTAGCTCCAGAATAGCCATTTCTTCGAAAAAATTCTCAACCAGTTTTTCATCAGTGGCGGTTACTAGAAGGTCGTCAACATAGACTCCCACTAGGACCGAACCACTGTCATCAGTTCGAATAAAAATGCAAGTGTCATAAGACACTGCATGAATTTTAATTCCACAAGGGTGT
>MIQA02000588.1:0-11404 GCA_001887855.2 Sclerospora graminicola | reverse complement strand
CAAATCCATGACGGAAGTCTTGGGTGGAATTCGGATACCCACTGGCCCGGACGACCAACTATCGGAGGGGGTACTCCGTTGATCCTGATCGCCATCAGAATCAGATGAATCACCATTATGGTGACTGATCTGATCCTCCCGGTCATCTGGCCGGTCGTCATGCGCGTCAGGATCTATGTTCAACTTCATCTCACCTTGTGTACCCGTTGATCGGGGGTGGTTACACTCACTCAGGTGGACTCGGTGACGAAAACGATGATCTTGATCAGGTCGGAGGGGATGACCTTCTCGAGACGGGGGTGTCCTCGGGTGGAAATCTTCACCGGAGAACGGGTTGGGGTCGATACTTAATCAGTATCTAGGCACTGATCGGGAAAGTTCGTCCGATCAGGCCAGCCAATGAGAGAGAGATAATAAGAAACCAAGAAAACGCGATCAAACCACGATCTTCCACAGTAATCCACAAACGTTATCTCCACAAAACCTTTTCCAATATTAATAACGTGTTCCAAACACGTGCGCGTGGGCGGTGAGGCTTGATCACCTAAACAAACCCGTCGGGGGTCTTCCGGTAAGCCAAAATGCGTCTAAGCGCGTCTTAACCGGGAATTAGTTGAGCAAGAGGGGACTAGTCAACCCTGTGCTCCCAATGACCGCAACACGTGGCGGAGCGACTCTTTGCTTAGGGGGAAAATCAAAACCTGTTATTATATATGCAATTATCCTATACCTGTGTACCATACACCAACTCACGTGCCTGATCTGTACTTCGACCCTATTCACTTCGTTGCACGGTTGTACAGTGCCACCTTACCCATCCTGGCTGCACCTTCAAGCTGATCTGTACCACTTCTGCCCTGATCACGGCTGGACTTCTATAACGATCTTCAACCATCCCGATCTTCGATAAACAACTTGATAAACGCTTGAGATCTGCACTTCGGACACTTGTTCACTTCATATCCAGCCCGGTTTAACCGAGAACTTCACCTGCCTTTGCGTCTGGACGCAGATTTGGGGCTGATCAGCCCCGATCGCGATCAGCACCGCGATCAGCCGAGTGATCAGGTAGTGATCAGGGCGATCAGCCCTCGATCACTTCGCAAACTCTCTTGGCTACCATCACACTGACTTCGCGCGTTCCCTCGGCCATATCATCGACCTTTACCCCTTGTCGGGGTAACAAGATCACACTGATTCAACCGATCGAGCCTGATCGGGACTTTCCGCATCTTTCCTGGACGAATCCATCGGTGATCATCATTTGTCCGGACTTGGCATTATTCACACAACTTCCATTCCACGTGCTTCATTCCATTTCATGTCTGATCTGCGTATCTCTGGGGACAAAGTTAGTTGGCTAGGCCGATCGGGCCGAAACTTCGTGTCATAATCAACTTCACCAGCTGCACTGTTCATAGATCGGTTAGGTGACTGCCTCCGATGCGTCATGTCACCAGTCGCTGCAATTCCAACTCGTTATACATCCACGGGAACTCCACTTAGTAAACGTGATCACGATCGCGATCGTGATCTCCACCGTTCCATCAATGTCTGGGACTGGGCGTAGTAACAGTACTTGGCTGATCTCTTCACATCGCGAATACCCGTTGTCCGCCACCTTTTCGTCGTATATGCGATCGGCCTTTCCCACCCATCAACTGTCTCATGTTGATGGGTGTTCCATCGTCACCAATCAACGGCCATGTGTGGTCCACCTCATTCTCAACATTTTTCTGATCGCTTTACCACAGCCGCCCCTGAGACTAACTGCAGCCGCGCAACGACTGCAGTTCGACTCATTCATTTCCAAATTTCCTCTTTGGCGACTACCATGGCTGACTCGAGACGATCTTCTCTTCCTTCTTCGCCATCTTCGGCTGCCCTTCCGATCACTGACTCGCCTCCCGATTCCAGTTCGGCTGATCCAGCGACCACCCCGATCACGGCCTCGGCACCGATCACGACCAGTCTCATCCGTCCAACGACGACCATGACTTCATATCGTCCGCCTTGGAGTCTTCCCGCTCGGCCTTCCTCAGATCGCCCTGTCCGTTACTTGGAACAGCTCGCTCGTCTAGTGGAGGGATCTGGTTCACTCACGTTGGGGTCCATGGAAGCTTGCCGACTACGGTTGGAACTCCGAAGCGCAATTCCCGAGTTGGTTTCTCTATATGATACCAATCGGGCGCTTAATGCCGAGTTATTCGACCGTCGGGTCGTTATCGATACCTTGGAACGTGATTCTGCCGATCTAGCTAGCCAGCTGTCGGCTCTTCGGTTAGATCGCGACAGACTTGACCGAGACCTGCAAGACATGACAGGCCGCGTCCAGAGTCTGACGATGGAGCGTGATCAGCTATCAGCTGACCTCGCTGCTCTGCGCCTCTCCAAGCCTTCGGACACCGTCGCCTCTCTACAGTCGTTGATCAGTTCGCTGACTATTACTATTCGCGATCAAGGTATGCTTATCCCATTCATTTCTTCTGCGATCTGTATATGACTTTCCATGTTTGCTTCCAGATGAACGTATCGAGGCGATGAAGGGTTCAATGGTCGAGATGGTGGATCATCTGCAACAGCTCGATGATCACCGTCTCGACCGTGATCAGCTGCTTCGTGACAAGATCCGTACTGCTGAGGACGTGGAGCGTCGGGAAGTCGAGGTGCGCTACTCGGATGAGCAGGTCCAGCTCCTGGTAAAGCAACTTTCCGATTCTCGCATCGGCCGCGCCAACATACAGAAAAGGTTGTGCGAGAGTCGGAAAGAAGCTGAAGATTGCCGGCGCGAGCTTAATCTTGCTCGGGTTAAACTTGAAACCCTAGAGCTCGATGATCGCGCCTGGCTCCAGCATAACGCCGACTTGAGGAATGTTGCGGTACAGACTATGGAAAGGTGGACCAACCCGAACACCAATTCGGAGTCACTTCGGACGGCTTTGCAACGATTTCCTGAGCTGATCAGCTCTCTTGCTCCGTCTGGAACACCTCCGCAGTCTCCCGAGTCTGCCCCGCCATCACCCGCATCCTCCGTCGCTTCCTTGCCGGCCCATAGTGCTGATCAGCCCGTGATCAGCACTGCAGCGGCTTCTGCGTCTACTCCACCCCGTTTACCGCCAACCTCGAGATCAGTCTCCTCGATCTTGAGTTCTGCGAAGCGTAAACGGGCCAGCTCGTCGAAGAAGAAGATGGCTCCCGCCAAGCGCTCTCGTCTTATTGTTGATTCGGACGATGAGTCGACTGATCTGGACGAGAGGACGCTATCTGTTCTGGCCCGATCGCGCAGTACTGATCGTCGAGCTCCAGTGGCGACCCTTTCAGGCGTAACTTCGCTGACCCAGGCCGTCGCTTTACTTGACTCCGATGGCGAGGACGAAGATGATCTTGAGGAGAGGCAACCGGCTTCGGCTGTTCCCAGCGTTCCTCCACCCGTCAATACGACGGTGATCACCCGACCACCCAATTTCACGGGCGTCTTCATTCCAGCGAGCAAGTCGTCGATCGAGCAGGACGACTATAGCTATAATCCGAACCAACGGTTCATGGATCTATACGTCGTCATGCAGGGCAAACCGACTCCTGCTCACATGGCAACTCGAAAACCTTGGAGTGCCGATCAGGTATGGGATCTGACGCCTCAGGTTCTTGCGGTGAGGCACAAACTCGTCCCTCGCTTGTGGTCCCGTCCGCCAGGATGGATCTTTCCAACTAGATCGTCGGCGCCCAAGGACAAGCAGTGGCAACCGAGTGTGCTGACCAGAGGCGCTATCGAGCTTCTGATCGATTCAGCACCTTGGGATGTCCTCATGACGCCTATGCCCGGGCTGGCGTTTCCCAATCGCCCCTGGTTTGTCGATCTACAAGGACGTCTGGCCCTGTATTATCAAGAGCATGTTCAAGCGATATGGGAGGCGACCCACCATTTCCCGATCACGGCGACGATGCGCAAGGACGCGTGGATTGAGCATTATTATCATGCTCGCAAGCGCCGACGCACAAAAGCCGGGGCTGCTTGGGCTGCGATCTGCGACCATGTGGTCGATGGGATTCAACGTGGCGAGTGCGATCTGGACGTTTTCTTGTTTCCTGCCGTGCTGCATCTGCCTGTTCGTCGGGCGGGATCGCGAGGCATCAAGGCTGACGGCGGGGAGTGGTATCCCGGTTATGGACATCCAACTCCGATCGGCACGTTGCGTGATGCCCTGATCTTTACCGATCACCAAGAGCCTTGGCGGAACCAGTACCGATCAAGCCCCATGGATCATCCGGCGTTCACGGTTTCTCGTCTGCGCACGAAGTATGGCCCGTGATTGTCGTGACAACCAGCTTTCGTTTCGTTCTTTCCATAATCATCAATATATCACGACAGTTTCTTGATAACTTTCACGTTCCATATCCACACTTCATATTCAGGTCCCACTATTGCCTCCATCTTGTATATCGATCGTTCACATGTATGCAAATGTAGTTCTCGTGCATTATATGTATATATATATCCATTTACTCCGAACCAGCTCAACCACCCTGATCTCCACTTGTTCGACCATTACCTTTGGCTGATCTGTCACAATGTGTCAACCCAGGCTATTGAGACTCCTGGTTGCCCTCTTCGTGGGTTTGCATCACTCCAAATCGATTTCGTCTCACCCGATCACGTTCAAATTCTCTTAGTAGAGCTCCACAGTTCAGATCACGTTCATCTACCCACTCGGGATCGTCATAACCCTTCCATCGAACCAAGTAATCACGATGGGTTCGGCCAAATCGGGTCCTCTTGCCTGATCGGGTATCCAAAATCTTTTCCACTTCAAATTCGTTCTGGTCCAACGTTCTTTCCCAACTGTCCTCGGGCAAGAGAGCTTCGTCGAAGTCAAACCTTGGCTGATCATCGCATGACAGCCTGGTTTTGGGCCGATCGGGGTATTCCCGAACCAGCTTCAGCTTCGACAAATGGACGATCGGGAAAATTCCGTAATCGGTACCAGCAGTGATCAACCGGGCGGCATGATCACCGATCAGTTCGGATATACGGAACGGTCCATGCCACAAATGTGCTAACTTCTTGGCGTATCCTTCTTTCACGCGATCCAAGTAAAGCCAAACCCTTGATCCCGGCTCGATGTTATGGGAATCGGCTTGATCATTGTTCCGATCAGCTCTTTCTTGGATCGCCCTCCGCAATCGTTCGTTGACTTGTTCCCGCGCATGTTGGTAGTGACGCTGGAGTCCCATACGCCATCGACGAGCTTCGCGATCTCGACCTCGGGTACATCCAACAGGAATCACCGACTCGATGGTAGATCGGGGGTCCCAACCATACGCCAAGTAGAACGGAGTATCTCCCCTGATCCGATCGAAAGAGGAGTTCAACGCAAACACCAGCCTCTCTGCATACTCATCCCAGTCTTGTTGAGCGGAATCCGCGACATACATCTTGATAGCTCTGGTTAGCGTCTGTACCATACGTTCGGCCTTACCATTCGCCTGCGGACGGTATGCCATGGTCGCGCTCTGTTTCTGGCCAAGCATCTGATTGAATGATCGGAAAACTTCGGCCATGAAACCTGGTTCGCGATCATGCCTGATCACTTCACTGGCTCCAAACCGCCTAAAAACACATTCTTCGTAACTGCAAGCGACTTGTTGGGCTGTTCGGGTAGATCCCGCTTTCGCGATCACCAATCCCGTGAACAGATCAGTCCAGATCAGCAACTCTGTGTTGCCCTTGAACGATTTTGGCAGGGACGGTATGTGATCCATCGCTATCACTTGGAAAGGGTAGGTCGCCTGGATATTTCCAGGTGATCTACCCCGGATGTTCGGCATACCTTTTCCGGTTTCGCAATCCGTACATGTCCCGACAAACTTTTGTATACTTCGATATAAGCCTCTCCAATGAAAATGTTTGCGAATCCTGTGATACGTTCGACCTACGCCCTGGTGGCCACCCTCTAAACTGACGTGATAATGGTGTAAGATATCAGCTTGTAAAGTCTCCGGGATCACGAGCCTTGCTGATCGGTCCAGATCTGCATCGGCCTGATCAGCTTGAACATAGTAAAACAATAGATCATTTTCGTCGATCTCGTAGTTGGACGCGATCTTAGCACAATCTTTTGCTTCACCCTGGCTCAGCTTCTCCAGATCACCCTTTAGAAACGCCTTCAAATCAACGATCCATTTTTCCTCGTCTTGTGCCTTGAGAATTCTTTCGATCCGCATCTCCTGTACTATTTCTTCTGTTAGGCTTTCTCGAGAGAGTGATCTGTTAGGTGGTGATCTGGTTCGCGATCTCGTCATGATCGAGATCTGGGCTGCTTCCTTTTCATCTTCCGCACGAATCAGCTCAGGCAGCCTATTGATCTCCACCAATTCCTCCAGCAATGCTTGATCAGTAACTATTGATCCGGTCTGATCACGCATGGCCATAGTGGCTAGGTGATCTGCACTCCGATTCCAATCACGTTTCACATGTAAAAGATCATGCCTTGGCCATCCACGTAAAGCTTTCATAACGCGATCGTTCAGCAACTTCAAACGCGGTGCTTTGCAATCGATCTCTCCAGTGATCTGCCGAATTACCAGGTTTGAATCTCCGCATATGATTACTCTTCCGATCTTTTGCTCTTGCAAGAGATCCAAACCTAGCAGCAGACCACGATATTCGGCCTCATTGACCGTGATACCTGGAGTATAATCTGAACCGGCCGATATAACAGTCCATTCAGGCAGTTTCCATAACAGCGCGCTATACGCCCCTACGCCTTTCTTCACACTCGCTGATCCGTCGAAACTTACAACGATCAGATCTTCCTCCGAGCCGACGATCGGTGGGGGTATAGTGATCGATTCACGTGGTTGCTTCCGAGGAGCGACCTCGATCAGGGCTTCATCGACTTCTGATCGGGGCGTGATGCTGGCTGCCAGTGTTCCAAGAATTTCTTCTTCGCCCTTGGTGCACTTGATGATCTCCAAGGTCCACTGAGATAACACCGCTGCCCATCGCCCCAGTCTCCCGTCTAAACCATTCGCTGACAGTAACCACGCCAAACTAGATCGCCTGGATAATACCTTAATTGATCTAGTTACCAGCATAGAGTAGCAAACATCCAATACACGTAATAATGCTAGCACCTCCTTATCCACAATACCATAGTTAACTTCGTTCGGTTTTAATGTTCGGCTTGTGAACGTCACCGGGCAATAAAATCCGTCGTGATCTTGGACCAGTGCGGCCGATATTGCCCATTTACTGGCATATAGGATCACCACGGGAATCTTCTCCGGATCGAAGTGTTTCAGTATCGGCGTCGAGATCATCTTCGCCTTTAACATACTGAAGGCTACCATAGCTCGCTTCATATGGTCCTCTGACCCTGGCACAGTTCGATCAATCAGTGATCCAGTCTTGAGATCCGTTTCAGTAACTTCAACTTCGTGATCAGTCTCAATTGGTGATCTTCCTACCCGATCACGTTCTCGTAGCCCATGATAATCCACTTCCTTCAGTTCATATAGTATAGCGGCGTAAATTGAGAAGTCTTCGATAAACCGGCTATAGTAATTCAGAGATCCGAGAAAGGACTGCATAGCCTTCAGTGATCGGGGAAAAGGTAGGTTGCTGAGAGCAGCCAGATCTTTCGGGTTTGCTTCCAAACCTTGGATCGACACGTTATGGCCGAGGTAAGCGACCTTGGGTTGACCCCAGAAACTCTTGACCACACTGATCGACAAATTCCAGCGCTCGCAGGTGTTCAGGGGTCGTTCGACCTTACCGCATAGCATATCCCAGGATGTTGCTGTGACCAAGATATCATCTATGTATGATCGCCTTCACAACACTGATCGGCCCTGATCTTGGTCTGGTTCACCTTCCGTAAACACATCATGTAGATCAGTGGCTTCCCGATCAGCACTGATCTGGAAATACCCATAGAGAGCATTGTCGATCAGCCTCTGATAGATCTGTGGGGCATTCTTTAATCCAAACGGCATCCGTTTCCATTCAAAACGTCCAAAAGGTGTAACGAAAGCCGAGATCTCTCGAGCGCGATCAGTCATCGAAACCACCCAGAAACCACTAGCCATATCCAGCGAACAAAACCATAAAACTTTATCCAGATCTTCTAGTAAATCGTTGATCAGGGGCATCGGGTAGACCATCAACTTCGTGAGGCGATTCACAATTCTATAGTCGATACACAATCGAATATCGACCCCATTCTTCTTAATCACGATCACGATTGGTGATGCCCACTGTGATGTTGATGGTCGGATGATCTTTGTACTCAGCAAACCCTTGATTAAATCGGATAACTTCTCCCGGTATTGAGGTGCAACTTTACGACAACGCTGAGCGATTGGCCTCGCATTTCCCACGTCTATATCACAAACAGCTCCGAATGCGGCTGGGGGTAGGGCGTTACCTTTCCCCATCAGTAAGTGGCGCCTTTTTCAGATTATCTTCTTTAGCTGATCGATCTGCTCGGGAGTATTCACTTCGGGATCACCGACCTGTAGATCTTCCATGGTGACTTCTGGCATATTGGGCGATACCTCCGGTAAATCGGCCATCTGCTTCTCGATATCTTCAATGTACTGATCGCCACCTTCGTGTATACACACTTGTTCGTCCACCTGATCTGCCTTTTTCTGATCGGTGTCATCTTGAGTCGCTCCTTGTACGTCACTCAATTGATGGTCTACTTCGGGTTCACCTTCCTCCGTAATGACTCAGGCTGATTCATCCTCCTTTTTCTTCTCATGATCGTTCTTGAACTCCTCACTGTCATTTCCGCTATCTGGGTCTGTTGTCTTCGGGGAGCTGGGTCTTATAATATTCAATATTTGTGGACCTTTTTTGACCCGGCTTTCCCCTGTCGCTTCGATCGGTGGCCTCCTGATCTGCAACTTGGTCGGCGTAGAATATTCCGGCTTCTCGACCATAGGTGAGTATAGGTGTCATCCGCTAAGTCTTCGTCACTGATCAGGTCCGTGGTGGCTTGATAAGCCAGATTCTGCCATCCAATGTATCTTCGTGATCCCACTGAGACATACCCGATCTGTCGAGGTACTTTCCCTTCGGGTAGCCACATCCCTAAGATCATGTCTTCGTGGACGATCAGCGGCTGATCGGATATATTCGTGACCCTGATGTAACTTGATCTGCCGATACCTTTAACGAACGTTGGTACCCATCGTTCACCACGGGTTAGCCACAATTTTTGTTGCCGATCGCTCGGCCGAATCATGACATCGACTGATCGGGACACCCCGATGTTCTCGTACTGACCCATTTTTAGCATCCGTACATGAGTACCATATAAAGGTCGTCGGCCGGATAACTGAATCTGCACCTCATCTGGCAGAGTCAGGGTTCCATGAGACAGGTCAAGTCGTATACCAGCTGGTACCATGAAATCCATTCCCAGTATCGCGTCTTGACCGGCTAACCGGCCAACCCAAGCGTTGAAATAGTAGACCAGGGATCCTGCCAAGGTGATTTTAACACGTGATCGTCCTTCCGTCATGTATGAACTTTCGCCGATCCCAACACATTCTTGCCTCTGGGTACTGTCTATACGACATCCCACCTTACGAGCAAAGGCGGAGTCGATGATCGATACTTCTGCCCCAGAGTCGAATAGAATAGTGCTTTTTCGTTGTTGATCTTTCCATCTGTTTAAACCACTTGTCGGGAGAGTGATACTTCCATATCCTCGGGATTCACCTGGCAGTAGATCCAACTCCATGATCACGTCGGATCGGGAATATTCATCCACTCTGAGACTGTGGATCGGATATCGATCGATGCAATTTGAATTAGAACATGTATTGTCGGTTATCTTCTTTTCTTCAAACTTATCTCCGCTACCGACATATGCATAAATGCAGAACGTAGATCGCTCGGCTCGAACCAGATTCCAACCTGGCGAGCGATCTAGTTTAACATCTTCTCGACATCTGGTGGAAGCATGCCAGCATGTTTAGTCGGCACATACCACTTGCGCATTAGATTAAAAAATTCTTCAATAGGGCAGGCGCCGGCGTCACGAAGCTTCCCGCAGGTCTTGCACACGAAAAAACAATGATCAGAAGGGTGACCTTTACGATCACATTTTCCACACGTAATTCTTTTCCAACAATCACGATCTCCATGTTTGGTCGACCCACAATGCGCACATTTCTTACGAGATCGGTCCTGATCAGGTTGAATCCCACCAGGTTTCCGTCCATCCATGCCGTTAGTCGATGATCTCGGGCGATACACTGGCTCCGTCGTAAAGATATGACGATACTGTTCCTCATCCGAGCTCCGACTTGATTGCCCACTTTCTTCTTCCGAACCGGAACTGTCCGATTCCTTCGTGATCATCCGAATTGCTCTGGCTGGTCGTGCCGCCGGTATCTTGCCCTGATCAGGGTGTGGTTTTGACCGGTACCGGTTCGATCCTACCTCGACCTTGGGCTGTCGACTTTTGGCTCGCTGCAGCGTCCTCAGAGTCAGTTCCAGTTGCTCTGAGTCCTTTATACGGAGCAGGGTTAGCTGATCAGCCAGATCGCGATTATCCAGAGTGCCAATGAAGTGTTCGACATGCTCGCGGGCTATATCCGGGTGTCGTGGGTCCTTGATCGGCATTTTCGCGCGTAGACCAGCAACATTCAGCCGATGTAAGTATTCGATCGGCGTCTCGTCGGATCTTTTCTTCATGTGGTAATACTGTCTCGCGACAAACACCCCCGAGTTGCAATACTGCTCTTCAAACTCTTCACACAATCGAGGCCACTTCAAACGCACTTCTCGGCTCAGCTGCTTAAGCCAGTTCTTGGCCGGACCTTTCATTAGATCAGCGAAGATCAGACATCTTTCACCTTCCGGTGTCTTGTCCCTCAGAAAAGCTGATTTAGTCCGACTTAACCAAGCTCTGGCCTGATCATCATCCATATCCTTGCCGGTAAAATCTTTCAATTCCGAGATCGCAGACATTCGCACTCGGGTGATCGTTCCGGATTCACTGTCAAATGCCTGCGCGGAGGCCATATTCGCCCTACGAGGCATCTCAATGTCCAGATCATCCGGATCGAAATGCTGACTGATCTCACCTTCTGACTCCATGTCCACATCACTACGCGGGGGTGATCTGTGAAATTGATCTTGGTGACCGGCCTGGCATATCGATCGAACAATTCCGGCTGATCGGACCGATTCCATATCCACGTCCACGGGTCTCTTGACCGGTTTCTCAGCGGATTGATTCATGTTCGATGCTGATCGCCATGGTTGTCCTTGCCCAGGTGTGTACTGAGGTGATCCATATTGTTCTCTCGCAAATCGGGTCATCATAGACGCGAACATGGTTCTCAATTGCTCTGGGACCTCCGGCAGGTTGGTATGACCAGTGCT
>MIQA02000586.1:50080-62238 GCA_001887855.2 Sclerospora graminicola | reverse complement strand
ACCGGACCAGCCGGCTCGTCGTGGAAGTCAGGCGTCCGAGCCAGTCCAGTACTATGCGAGGGAGCCGAGCGACGAAGACATGGAGTCGGTGCAGTCCAAGCAGAGTGAGCCCCGTGCCGCCCCGCGAGCCACCAGACAGGTCGACGAACCGGACGGCGGCCAACGAATAGGAAGCTGTCTCTCAGCGACGTGGATATGGAATCCGTCAAGTCGGTCAAGTACCACTACGATCCGGATGACCTGGACCTGGGATGGCTCGCCGAGCCCACATGGCCTCGGCCCCAGCGTTTTTATCCAAATTCGGGACATTAACGAGCGTGCGAAAGGTCTGCCACCCTCAGACTAAAGATTCACTGACGAACACGGACGAGGACCAAGCCCGAGGATGGCTGAGCAAGACGAAGTCGGCATTTCTCAGAGACCGGACGTCGGACTATGAGAAGTGCCTGATCTTTGGAGATCTGATGAAAGGTCCGGCAAAAAACTGGATCCCACAGCTCAGCCGGGAAGTCCGAGTTAATTGGAAGGGATTGGCCGATGCGTTCGAAGAACAATACTGTGGATCTGGAACGCCGGCGGCACGTCAATATTTTCACACCAAGAAGCGGGCGGATGAGACCCCCCTGGAGTATCTCCATCGCTTAAATGTAGCTGGCATGAGGGCGAATATCCCGGCTAAAGAAGATGCCAGCCGGTCGGAAGCCGCCCGTAAACATGTGGAACATTTTATCAGCACGTTGGCCGATCGGGAGCTGGCGGACCAGCTGGCGTTACTGCGATTGAAGAACACCACGGAGCTGGAATTGACGCTGCGCACCTACCTAAGAGCGAAGAAGCGAGCCCCCAAGCGGCTTGAACCGCCGTTCAAGTCCTGTTTAACGCGGATCAAGAAGTCGGCCGCCATCTACCAGGACGGCCCGATCCGTCCGCATGGTCACCCGAGAGTCAGACGCGACCAGCTCGGAAGAGGAGTATCAGATATTTGGGGGCGAGTCCGAAGGGGAGCCAACCTATGTGACTTAACGGATACTTCGATCTTGACTAACTTGTCACATGATCTAACTGGTACCACCGTATACCGTTCTTCGTTGATCTTTAATCTGATTCGTACCACTTTTGACCGATCTTCAGCTGATCTTCGATCTGGTTCTCGACTGATCTTCAATTGATCTGATCTCGGCCTGGTACTTCCGGAATCGGCTCGGAGTCGGCTCGGAAACGACTCCTTGAGATGATCTAAAGCAGATTTCCAGCGCTGAGTTGTCACCGACCTTGATTACACTCCTTATAATCGGCACCTAGAAACTGGTTGGGACCGGCTCGGGTTAGCTTGAACCCAGCATGAGGTCGGCTCTGGATCAGATCGGGATCAGCTCTCGCGCTGATCTAAACTCGACTTCTGCTTCTGAAGTGCGTTAAACGTTGAAAGCCCGCCTCGAGATCAGTGCTTCCATAGGTCGACTCGGACTGATACCTTGATGTCGATCAGGGCCGGTTTGTGTTGTTCTTCATAGCTTGCTTTGACTCGCTTCCGCTGAGGTTTCGACTTGCTTCGGATACATCCCATCCAGATCACTGCTGTATAAACTATATGGGCTTCTATTACTCTCTTGATCCTCATGCCTTAACACTGGACCGACCTATTTAGACGATCGACCAAAACGCATCATCACATCAATCGAACCTCTTGGATCACCAAATAATCAACCTCGGTAATCGTTCTCCGTCATATCCAATATACCGAGCCATTTGTTAACCTGCTCTGTCATTAACCGATCTGACTTCATGGTCGGTCTGGTCTGATATCTGGATATCCTTATCCAGTCGTGAATCTTGCCTGATCCACTTCGCCTGGGACAAGGTGTACTAACGTCGACCTTCGTACCTTTCTCCACTTTTCCAATAACCCGTTATTACACACGGCATTCCAACGTTGGATCGGCATGTCCCACCTATCAATGGTTCTGTCCTGCCTGGTGTCTTTGCACCCAAAATCAGCATCCAGATGTGAGCCACTTATATCTGTATTTTTCCAATTCGCTTTACCACACCCGCTAAACAAGACACTCGCGACGATGAAAAAGCGCCACGAAAAAAAAAGGTCGTGAAGGACAGGATTACGTTTGGACTCTGATACAACTTGACAGGCATAGAAAAGATGGACATCGTTGTGATCAGAACGTCGAAGCGATTACGAGGATTCCGCGGTTCAAATATAGGGTGTGGTGTAGTCGCTCTCTGAAATTCTTCCCGGGTGCGAGCACCCACGGGGGCCCAGATGACTGACTGTCGGAGGGGGTACTCCGTCCATTCAGGTCTTGGTCCGGGCCAGCATCAAGCTGGCTGGAACGGTCACTTCCATCACCTTGTCGACTGGGATAATCCATCTTGTATAAATCTCACCTTGTGTACCCATCGGCTCTGGCGGTTACGCTCTCTTGGTGGACCCTCGGGCGAAAAGTTAAGAAGCTGGTTTAAGCTGGTGTGTTAGGAGTAGATTTGCTTCAGGGCGGAAATCTTCACCGGGGAGCGGACTTGCGCTATACTCAGTTTTTCTTTACCGCAAATGTTGGACCGAGATTACTCAATCGACAAGCCCAACCAAAGACGATAATGGGGTTACTCCAATCTTACATGTAGTCGTGAAATCCAAGCAACACTCCACAATCTTCCACATTAAGCCAAAACTTCGCCTTCCCTTCCAATACAACTTAACCGTGTTATAAACACGGGCAAATTGGGTGAGTATAGAGTTTCTCAAATGACTCCTGGTCAGGGGACTTCCGGTGGGCTTCTAATAACCTCCCCGGGCAAACCAATGACAACTAGAGGGGACCCTGTTAATCCTCTGCTGTTAGCTAATCGCGACTTGTGTCTTAGGAAGAAAAACGTATACTGATTGTATCCCTAAATCCAATATAGACCTATGGTGAGCCTTACCCGAAATACCGCAGCCAACCTGGACGCTTGTGTATCTTACCCAAAATAGAGCGTTCAACCTGGACGATTACTCATGTTGACTTGGAGGCACCTTAAACTACCCAGGTTGGCCCAGCCATCATCTCCAATAGCTTCTTCTTAGCCACGCATTTAGCTGTCGGTGCCTCATCTGGCTACCACAGGGATATGACCTCCTTGGATTCTCGCATATGTGGTGAAGCAAATCGAGAAAATATACCAGTGGCCATATCACGATGCTGATTGGTGGATTTCTCATGGATGGATCGGTTGTAACTGTTAGCAGATGGGACATGCCGGTTCAACGTTGGGATGACGTAGGTTATAAACGGGCTATCGCGAAACGTGCAGAAAAGTATGGAGTTGCCGTCGCACCTTGTCCCCGAGAACAATGGATAACCGACCTCGTTTGGTGCAGTGGTTAAGGCCCTGCCCTCGGGACCGGGAGATTGCGGGTTCGAGTCCCACCGTGGACGAAAATCCAAAGTCGGTTAGAGTCGGGGTCCAAAAGTGTAATGAAATGAGGCCCTTACAGCACCGCGCTTGACATGGCTTACACCACCCTGTATAGGGTCAGGTTCTCAAAATATCAGAGAAAAATGGATCGGCCAAGTATCACGACCAGACAAGAGTATCCAGATGCCGGACCAAGTTGATTTTAAAGTCGGACCGGTTAAGACATGTTTAACGAATCAGGTTTATGGATGGTTTGGTGCAGAGATTACGACGGATTATGATTATTAGCCGATTATCGGTGGTCACAGTGTTTTTCAATTGACGCGAGAGTAGAACTCCAGTCAACTGGCTAAATGGGCTGAATCACCCTTAAGACATGAAGACCAAAGAAGCTTTCTATGCATAAAATGGTGAGCCACATGGGATATCTCGGCCGAAGCAAGTCGCGAAGAGCAGCAAACCGGTCCTGACCGACATTAAAGGATCGGTCCGAGTCCAACCTCAAGAGAAAGACCGAGATCGAACCAATCTCTCAAGTTTAATGCATGTTGGAGGCTAAGGACAGGTTTAGACAAGCAAAGGATGCTGATTCCTAACTAGCTCCGAGCTGGCTTTAAGTGATCTCGAGGTGATTCTGAGCTGGTTCCGACCTGGTCCCGAGCCGATGCTGAACTGGTCCGGGTCGGTCCCGAATCAGCTTCCAGATGCTGAATTATAACAAGGTCAGTGCTGGAATCGGATGTAGAACATCCCAAGAGGGTAAGCTGATTTCGGGATGATACCTAAGCTGATTTCGGGATGATACCTGAAGATCAGGTTGGTTGCAGATCATTCAAGAATCGGGTCAGGGTCAGTTGAAGATCGGTCTAAAGTGGTATGGGTCAGGTTGAAGAAGCGTTGAAGGTTGGTTTTATGGTGGTACCAGGACGACTTTGTGACAAGATGATCAAGATTCAATTATGAGGTGGATCACATAGGTTGGTGTATGGTACATTAGTTATTAGATATTGCATATATAATAACAGGATTGAATTTACCCCCAAAGCAAAGAGTCGCTCCGCCACGTGTCACGGTCATTGGGATCACAGGGTTAGCTAGGCCCCTGTAGCCAACTGAATTCCCGGTTAAGACGCGGCGCATAGACACTCCTTGGCTTACCAGAAATCCCCCGACGGGATTTGTTTAGGTTTTTCAACCCTCACACTCACGCTCCGTGTTTTGAACACGTTTAATTAATTGGAAAGGTTTTCTGGAGATGACGTTGCGGTTTACTGTGGAAGATCGTGGTTATATCGTGGTTTTGTCGTGGTTTCTTGGTTATTTCCCGTTTATTGGTTGGTCCGGTCGGTTGAAGTATCCCGATCCGGCCTGTACGATACTTACACGTAGTATCACCCCTGATTTGTCCGTTTCCACCACCCGTCTCGAGAATGTCATATCCTCCGACCTGATTCGGAGCATTTTCCTCATCTAGAGTCCACCTGAATGAGTGTAACTACCGAATACCAATGGGTAAACAAGGTGAGATGGAGCTTTTCTGTCGTGCTTGACGACCGGTCAGAAGACCGGGAAGATCGGATCAGTCATCATAATGATGATTCATCCAATCCTGACGCTGATCAGGATCAACGGAGTACCCCCTCCGATAATTGGTCGTCCGGGCCAGTGGGAATCCAACTTCCCCCCAAACTTCGGTTATGGATTTGAAAATCGGCTCCACCACACTCGTACACAGAACGCGGTCTACAATCGACCACTTTTCCTGCCTGCCTAAGTGAGTAGAGTCGTTGCAGAAGTACTCTAATAGGTTAACATCATCACCTGAACGAATTATACTGAAAACATGTCACACCGTTTGTCTCCTTCTAAGGAGTAGCTATATAGTTCAGACAGTTGTTACCTGCAGTTTAGGTTCGGCGTATCATCGATACCGATACACGGACTGGAGAGAAATGTGAATTACTGCAACGGCAAGATGGAATATACTGGGACTGCGTAACGTCAGCGACCCACACCCACCACCAACAAAAGGATTCGACACAGGAGCATCTAACAGGGCTAGTTTTTGCTGTCCAGCCTAGCATTCATGGCATACCGTGGAATTTGGAGGAAGAGGTCAAGTTAACGTCAACCAAGCACTGTATACGACGTTCATTTTGAGGTTTCTATTACGGACTCATATCAAGACCTTGAAGAAGATCGAAATCAATCTGGCAGCATAAATCCATGGACACCTGGAATGGACTTCTCCAGGAGCAGGCTCCTGACGATTTATGGAGATACGACCATCTACTTACATACTACCAACAATGGTGTCCATATAGAATGGTGATGCTCCGATTAAACATTTTAATGATGGATATTCATCACAAGGTGGGTGCGCAATGGACAAGCATTGCAAGGCGCCTAGGAAGGGGTCACACATATTGTTTGGGGATGTACGCGAGCCCGGAAGTTTTGGGTGCGACTTTTAAGCTATTAGAACAGATAGTGGGTAGATGGAACGGATACTCAACACATATACGACAAATCGGTATAATGGGACATGTGGTGGAGCCGATTTCCAAATCCATAACAAAAATTGTGGGGGTGGGGTCCCAAATTCAATTTCATCTCACCTTGTGTACCCATTTGTATTCGGTGGTTACACTCACTCAGGTGGACTCTAGATGAGGAAAATATTCCGAATCAGGTCAGAGGGTGTGTCTTTTTCCGGACGGGGTTGTTCTCGGCGGAAATCTTCACCGAGAACAGATCATACGTGAAAGTACCGTAAAGGTCGGTTCGGGATTTTTCAACCGACCCCAGACCAGCAATAAACAAGAAATAACCAAGAAACCACGAAAAGCCACGATATAACCACGATCTTCCACAGTAAACCACAAAGTTCTCTCCGCGAAAACCTTTCCGATTAATAAAACATGTTCGAAACACGTGGGCGTGAGAGGAGGGTTGAAACCTTAAACAATCCCGTCGGGGGGACTTCCGATAAGCCACAATGCGTCTATGTGCGTCTTAACCAAGAATTTAGTTGGCTACAGGGGCCTTGTTAACCCTGTGCTCCCAATGACCGCCGACACGTGGCGGAGCGACTCTTTGCTTAGGGGGTAAATTCAATCCTGTTATTATATATGCAATATATAATACCTAATGTACCATACGCCAACCTATATGAGTTAACCAATACTTCGATCTTGGCTGTCTTGTCACATGGTTTGACTGGTATCACCGTAGACCGTTCTTCGTTGATCTTCAACTTGGTTCGTACCACCTTTGACCGATCTTCAACTGATCTCGACCTGGTTCTCAACTGATCTCAACCGACCTGATCTTCGACAGACTCGACCTGGACATTCTGGAATCTGCTCGGAATCGGCTCGGAATCAACTTCTCGGGATGGTCTAAAGCCGGTTTCCTGCGCTGGGTTATCACAGACGTTAATTAGACTCCTTATAAAGCCGGTTTCCAGCGCTGGATTATCAACGACGTCCTTATATATCGGCACCTGGAAACTGGTCGGGGCCGACTCGGGTCGACTTGTAACCAGCTCCATATCGGCTCGGGATCAGCGCAGGATCAGCTACTCTCACTGATCTAAACCCGACATCTGCCTCTGACATGCGTTAAACCTTGAATGATCAACTCGAGATCAGTCTTTTAAAGGTCAACTCGGGCTGGTTCCTTGATGTCGATCAGTACCGGTTTGTGCTGGCCGATTCCAATTTGCTTTGGCTGATACATCCCATACCGATCACCGCTGTATATGTGGACTTCTTTTACTCTCTTGACCACCATGTCCTAAGACTGGGCTGACGCATGTAATCGATCAGCCAAAATTCCATCTTCTCATCAATCAGACCAGATAGTCAACCTCGATAGTCATATTCTATCATATCCAATATACCGAGCCACCCGTAAACCTGCTCTGTCGTTTATATCATAACCGGTCCGACTTTAAAGTCGGCCTGGTCCGGTATCTGGATATCCTTATCCAGTCGTGATACTTGGCTGAACCACTTCGTCTGGGACAGGGTGTGCAAACGGCGACATTTGTACATTTTTCACGTTTTCAGTAACCTGTTATTACACACGACATTCCGACGTTGGATCGGCATGTCCCACCTATCAACGGTTGTATCCAGCCCATCCATGATGGCTGTTCTTGCGACCACCAATCAGCATCGAGATGTGGGCCAGTTTTTTTCGATTCGCTTCTTCACAGACGTCTAAGGAACAGATGCGGTCAACAGGCAATGTTGTGTGGCAAAGAGATGGGTCGATTATGGTGGGTACTTTGCTCGATTGGTTTGACTTGCTTGTGGCAATTACGAACTGACACTGTGTTTAAAGGCATTCAGTGGAACGCCCATGAATCTTGACCTTTTATGGTCAAACGCGATAGCGCAAATACAAGCAGTTGTGGCATTTGAAAAGTCCCGACCGGCGACTCGGCTGTGGGGAATTAGGCTTCAGATTTCCTTAGAATGCCTACACGGAGAGATGCAAGACCGAATAGATGATCGACGTCAGACAAGCAATCCTCTTAGAATCAGATCATGGTCTCCAACACTCATTACGGAACTTTATTGTAGCTAATACACCATTTTGAGGTCAAAATGGGATCTGTATTGATTCAAAGTGGGAAAATAGGCAAATCAATGTGGAAGGAAAATCGTACCTAAATTGGTATAGTCTCATTTACTAACGTACAGTACATGTACTATACATGCGTAGCAATTTCGCGCCGTAGCCATGCAGCCGCGTGTACAATATCCGGTCGACCATCCCCCCAACGAGCACTGACGGGCAGGAAAAGCTGTTAAAAACGTTTCTGGGTCGTTTCTCTTGACATCGAGCTGCAGCATCCAGAAAGCAAAGCGTGAAGTCGTGTACTCAGCTTTGAGACGCCGGTTTATTGATTATCGCCCAAATCATCCTGACAAAGAATTAGCAAGGAAAATGGCGAAAGAGTTCCAGCTCCAAGATGAAAACTCGTGCTTTTCTTTAAACGAATATTTCGCAATCATATCGGGCGAATATATAGACCGGCTAATACAGATTGATATGGCCACACGACTCGCTCTTGACGTCGTGTTAGTGGCTCTTCTTGGTCTTTGTTGGCATGCAAAGCCACGTGGAGAAGTCGTTATTCTTCTCATGGTGGATTTTTGCTAATCGCGATGAACGATTTCGTGTACAGAAACCTTAATGCAATGAGATGCTTGCTCACGCCACCTCGACTCCTGCACGATGCCGAGAGGCTGCGCTTCAATAGTGCTTGGCGTATCCAACACGGGTTGTTTTCCTTTATTGAGGCCAATCCGTCAAGCCATATAGGGTCTGATGAGAACACTTGGCAACTGGAAGGAGAAGGTACTGTAGCAACTACGGTGATCCTCACGGCTGGACGCTACCCTATATCTAACTTTTACCGAATGGTATCCGAAAAAAAGTTTAAAAGTCGCCAGCGAGACCTTATTGGTGGTGGCTGGGGCAATGGTGTCATCCTCGCACTTTTCTCTGCCCGCATGGTATTTCTTCTCACGGCCTTACATTTCTCTACATATACCTGTAGTTTTCTACTGCGGAAAATGACCCAGATTGTGGAGCTTTTTGCAGATCACCCGGTGATAATTGCCGTACTTTTCTTTTTGTTTCTACTACCGAGTATTTTTGGGTTGTGCTGCGCATTTCCATTTGCACAAGTTTAACTTCGTGACAACTAACTGTGCAAAATTCACGCATAACACCCGTTTTTCCTTAGGTACGATTTTCATCCCACATTGAAGTGCCTATTTTCCCACTTGATTAAAACCTAAAATTGCTAAAGCCTTAAATTCCCATTGTGAGTCAATCTAGATCCCAGTTTGACATCAAAATGGTTTAGTTAACAGGGGTGTGCGGTATCACGTTTCGGCACCGGTACTATAGTAGCGAATCTGGTACCAAAATTTGCTGATACTATAGTTTCCTACCGATACCTAAAATTAACACGTCGGTACGGTTTACTACCGAAGTTAACATGGCCGGTATTGGTATACCAAAATTAGTACCAAAATTGGATTTGGCCGGTATCACATACCGGTATTCCACCTTAATACCGGTAGATAGTACCGGTAGTTTGTACCGGGCTTGCCGATAATTGCATAGACATTTTCTCCATGGCAGTAGAGTATACAAGAAGAGGTTTGCATGCTTCCATGGAGAACTATTGCCGTTGCAAGACGACGGACGGATGCTGGGGGAACACTTGCGCTGTTGACAACTATCTACTTGGATACTTATGACTACTTTAGTCATTAGTATCCTAGTAGATAGTTGTCAAAGGTTACCACAAATTGTTGTTTATTATTCTCAACTTCTTCTCGCCAACATAAAAGACTGCTTTTATTAGCGAAAAACTGCGATATTATTAAAACTAACAACCATACTTCTTCGTTTGGGTCTAGTCATAGCGTTAATAGTTTTTGTATAAATTTCTTCGTTTGGGTCTAGTCATAGCGTTAATAGTTTTTGTATAAATTTGCATACTTTTGATCATATTTATTCATGAAAATGTATAAATAATTGCTTATAAAACATATTGGTGGTGCTGGCTCGACATACTCGATAGTAAGTAGATAAAGATACTCCCTCCGTTCCAAAGTTATTGTCCGATTCACGGTTTTTTAGCGTCCCATTTTTATTGTCTTAGTTTTATTTATGAAGTGCTACAGTCGATCGCAATGAATTCTCTCCTTTCCAGGTGCTCGTGAAGGTAGAAATCTCATATAATATATATAGTACTGCTCATGAAGGTAGACATGGCATCGTTTAGAGAGTACAGTACTTGATCGCAGGCCTTTTCAGATCAATGTGCTGGACCGGACCCGGTTGATGTTATGCATGGAGATGAAGAGCGCACAGTACCTCGAATGTTGGCATGCCTTATAGCAGCTGTTAATATATACTCGTACACCGCTCGCCGTTGTCTTTCAGTCAAATTCTTCTTCTTCACAAGGATTATAGCATCATGGGTACCCCAACTATAACCACTTCGCATTCATCCAAAAATGGTCCAACACAAAAATAACATGTATCAGTGCAGAGCTGGGTTCCTCCATCACCATCACCTTCATCAACAGAGGCTAGAGCGAACTTTATATATCTACCGGTGCTCCGTCAAATGACTCCAAAATTGGAAGATAGTTTTGGTACTGCAACTTAAGCTAGCGAAAAGCTTAAAATCCCAATTTATCATCAAATGAAAGCCCTTAAAAACCCTATATTTTGATGTAATTTATTACAAAAAAGCAGTATTTTTGACCTTAATCTCGCTGTTTAAACAACAATCAGACAATAACTTTGGGACGGAGGGAGTACTATTTAATTGTCCACCTCCTTATGCAATATCACTGTACTTTCGTGAGCAACAATCGTGTTTTGTAAATTTCGCAGTTTTTTTTCTTTCCCCTCATCGGAATTAAAAGAATCGATTGCGGAAAATTAATTGGCTAATAATGCTCAATAGTAAAGTGGCTAGTGTTGCATGTTGCATCTTTCCGCATGTTGTATTTTAGTGATTGATACCAACATTACATGTACTCAGGGCGGTATCGGTACGGTACTCTTCATACCTACATTGAAGTTCCCGGTATCGGTTTAATACCGGTGGTACTACCGGTATTACTACCGGTACTAACCACTACCGGTACCAATACCGCACACCCCTGGTAGTTACTAGTACTAACTTAGACTGCGACCTTCAGTTTAGGTAGGGTACCAGTAAACATCTTTCGTGGTACTGTGTACCAAATGTTTAATACGGGTGTTGAGGGAGATGTTATTCGGACCCCCCTACAAGATATTCGGACCCCCCCTTGTACCGTGAGACAGGTACAATGTACCGTCCAGACCAGGTGTGTATTGTAAGAAGTCGTAATAAGTAATTACAAAACACAAATGATTGGAGACGTAAAAAGTGAATTACAATCACCGAACCGCGATTCGATTGATAGCAACAACAGCGCACTCACTACCGGCAGTAATGAGCTCGAACAAGAGAAATGTGCTAATTGCAGAAATGGCAGCGCCCGATATAAAACCGCTCATACGCTCCGACTCAATGATCTTATCGAACGGTAAGAGATACGTGACGGTGTCGACGTCAGCGCGATCGGTGACGGTTTGCAGATCGTAGTGCGATTGCTTGAATGCGCGTATCATGGGCGATTGCGCAGACGCAGGAATCTCCTGTGTAAACCAATCGGCACTGGGGCGTTCACGCGCATCACATTGTGGATCTCGGCTTCATCTTGAGGGAGTACATGCAAAACGAGTATGGCTTGATGTAGTAATTCGTGCTTTGTTGTTTGCTGCCATTATTGTGGTGGTCGGGGTTTGTGTGGCTGACAACTCTATCAAAAGTACAAAACTTATACAGTCGCACCACTAAGAAAAATACGCATCATTCCCAATCACAATATAATAAAAAGAAGAAAACAGAATAGGAGATACACATACCTTTGATATTGGCTGTACGGAGGGCGGAGGGGGATGGCGCGGTTGACTGTCTGCAACTTCTTCATAGATCCTCTTACATGTATTTAGGTACGGTAATAGTAAATAAATGTCATCGCACCGTGAGACTTATCCTAGGTACGAGGTCGTGGCTTTATTCATTGAGGTACATCGTACCTGTCTTACGGTACAGGGGGGTCCGAATATCCTGTAGGGGGGGGTCCGAATAACATCTCCCGGCGTGT
>MIQA02000586.1:0-50060 GCA_001887855.2 Sclerospora graminicola | reverse complement strand
CCGGTCGTATCCGACTTCAGCTTCTTCTTCCTTAATTTTTTCTTTTATATCCATAATATGCATTTGTTTGTTAGGATCATGGTCCGAACCATGATCCTTCCTCGGACTATGGCGACTTTTCCCATAGTCCGATCCGGCTCCATCCGTGTAGCGGCCGGCACTACAGTGAGTAGTACCGTAATTCGGCACAGTACCGTAATCCGGTACAGTACCGTAATCCGCCCCCGGCGGAACCTCTAGGGGAGTAACTTCTTCTTTAATGTCAACCTCGAACTCCCCCAATCCGAGGCGACCATCGCATCCTTCCATCTTCAGCAGCATTGGGGGCGATATGCCTTCCCCCAATGCACCCGACACATCATCTTCAACAAATTTCACAGGTTTAGGTCTTTCGCCCGCTAGGGACTCGCGGTGATATCCAGGGTCACCAAGAGATCCGGGCACGCGCACCATTGTGGTGTAGTCGCTCGCAGAAATTCTTCCTGAGACGCGAACACCCACGGGGGGCCCAGACGACTGACTGTCGGAGGGGGTACTCCGTTCGTCCGAGTCATGATCCGATCCGGCATCCGGCCGGCTGGATCGGTCACTTCCATCCGCTTGATCGTGACGACTCGGGTGTTCCATGTTGAAAGCTCACCTTGTGTACCCGTCAGTACTGGGTGGTTAGCTCTCCTGGTGGACCCTAGGGCGAAAAGTGTAAATCCGTCCAATAGGGAGATGAGGGTTAGGACTAGGGGTAGCTCCTGGGCGGAATCGTCACCGGGGAGCTCGTCTGGCAATACACTTGAACTTTGTATAGTGCCGGCTGGGCCGAGAATAGTCGATCGGCCAGCTAAACCAATAAGACACTTGAAATTTGTATAGTGCCGGCTGGACCGAGAATAATCAATCGGCCAGCTAAACCAATAACAATGAAGGGCGAATCCAAATGTGTACGTAAGGTAGATATAACTCCACACTCTTCCACAGAAGGCCAAAATGTCACCACTTCCCAATACTTAATACCGTGTTCAAAACACGGGCGACTTGAGGTGAGTATACGAAGTCGCCGCGACTCCCGGTCAGGGGACTTCCGGTGGCTTACCTTAACCTTCCTCGGGCAAACCACTAGCAGCAAGAGGGGACCTTGTTAGCCCTCCGCTGTGACCAATAAAAGCGACTTGTGTCTAGGAAAGCGAAACGTATACTGATTTATCCCTATATCCAATACCGCAAAACATTAGTTGTGTCCGACAGTCATGTTCCCACAAAAAAAATTTTCCTGAGAACCTGTGGAATGTGATTTTCCCGCTCTGACATTTTATACTGATTTGAACGACAAGGGTGTTGTTTGCCGCAGCCATTTCCACATGTGCTGACAGTCCGAGTGGTTAAGGACTTATTGAGGGCGCTTCGGCGAGCAGGGTTGTCGCGGGTTCAAACCCCGTTAATGCCCCGCATATAAATTGGTAAGTAAATTAAATTTCAACTCGTCTGTTCAAAGAAGCAACACTAACATATATTTTTCGGTAGTTTACACACAGCTTTCAAAAATGCCGTCGACAACGTCGTTAGCAACCGATACAGTGCCGACATCGCTGTCAAGAAGATGAATTTCTTCAAGACGAGCCGTAAGTAGTCGGACTGTCGTCTTTTCGAGTTGGCAAAGCAGGTTGAATTATTGGTCACTGAGATCCAAACAGCAACAAAGATTTAAACGCCACGAGATCCATAACCTTTCCGTTCACTACCATTTTTCTTGACTCTCCTCCCAGCTCCCTTCTCCCCAGCATCGAACCCGGTGTCACTTGACCATCACCATCGCCACCTTCTCACCCACTTTGGCAAAGGTTAAGCACTTCCACATGATCGACTATTCCTTATTCCTTCGCACCCTCCGACTGGCGTAGGTGCGCAGAGCACAAACCTTTACGTCGGCAAGGCTTAATGCATCCATTCACGGCACAGCGCTTGCCCCCACCGTGTGTGGCGCACAGACCTCCACCGCGGTCGTTGCGCATGCCGCCAGGAACCTCACACAAACGGGATCCACCGCGAAGCACACAAAAATCACCTCGCTGCGTGCCTTTATCGCATCCGTCGAACATGCAGCGCTTGCCACTACCGTGAGAACGGTAGAAGCCTCCACCTTGAGAGCTGCGCGAGCAGCCACCATACTGGCATCGGGGGCCGCCACCGTGGGCCTTGCACAAAAAATTCGATTGGGCCGCCTTGTCGCAGCTTTCATGGCTGCAGCGCTTCCCACCACCATGACGGATGCAAAGATTCCCGCCCTGCGAGCTCTTGTCACAGCCTTTAACTGCGCAACGACGACCACCGCCGTGCGATATGCACAAGCCATTCGAGCGTGAGCGCTTATAGCAGCCCTCGCTCTTGCATAGGCAACGGCTTTTCATCTCGCTAGAACACCTTATTGATTTGGCCGAAGTCATGTAAGCTTTATCGTAACGTGATCTCATCACAGTCTCCGAGTTCGAGTCCATCAGCCCCTCGATTGGAGATTCCGTCAGGACGTTGAGGTTCAGAATACCATCCTCCAGTTCGGCGGCCTCTTGGGGCTTATCTTCTGAGACATCCACCAAAAAGCTGTACAAAATCGATATCTCGGTCCCGTCAAAGCCATCGTCTAGGTTTCCAACGTCGAGCTTGTCCTTACGTTCACTCTTCACGTCACAGGCATCAAGAAATCCAAGAGCTCCTCCAATTCCTGGGCGTCAAAGTCATCCTGTGTCGTCATAATCTTTACGTCCAAAGGAGCCGGAACGGCCGGGAATTGGTCGTTAGGCAGCCCCATGCTTGGCAAATCCATCGTAGGGACAGTAGCGCTCCACGCCATCGTCGGCAATGCACATTTCCTTGGAAAGGTGGCATTCTGTCGGATAGAACAAAAGGATTTCTGCTATGGAATGGGGTGTTTTGATTGGACAAATATTATCGTCGGATACAACAAAACGTCGGATACAACTAATGTTTTGCTGTACTCCCTTTTGTGTTGGCTGGCCAGTCATGTGTCTTACCCGAAGTAGCCTGGTTAACTCCGATTTTGTGTACCAGCCCGGCCGGTACACCGAACCTAGCTGGTACCAGCCCGGGCGGTACATCGAACCCAGCCGGATCGGCCGGATGGCCATCCATCTGAGCTCACTGGCCGCTGGCGTTAGCACTTCTTTGGCAGCTCCACGTCCGATCTGGGTGCCTCCTTCATCCACTAGAACACTCACCCTCCTTCAGGCTCCCTTCGCTCATACCTTCCAACAAATCCGCCACCAATCCGCCCCTCGGCCGTCCGCCATCCGCGGTCGGTGAGACTTGTTCAAACAATCAGAGCCCAAGTGGAGAGCTTTCTTATAATGGATATTAAAGGAGAAAGTCCTATCAAAGCGGCCTTTCGTAGCACACGTTGCATCCAAGAAAGCATTGCTACTTCTGCCACTACGCGTGGCTCTGGTTCAAAGGAATTGTGGGCGTCCCGTCCGCTTAGCCCTCTAGCCCAACTATCCACGTCTTCAGTCGCGTTCGTCCGGCCTGGTTCGAGGCTTGGCGCCGTCCGGCCGCTAGTAGATACATCCGGCGACGGCTATCCGGCACCTATGCCCTTGGTCCATATTTCTGCCAATCAGAATGCGCCCTCTGGAAAGTACTTCACACCTTCCCATCAATTAATTCATAAGTCACTTTAATACAGGAATAACATTAGTTACAGCAACATGTACAAAATCAGGGGCGCTCGTGGCAGCAGCGACCGGATTACGACCTGTCAGCAACCCAGGCATCCCGAACACTGGCAGACGCCGATATGGAAACGGTCGGAGGAGAAAGTCAGCATTTCGATCCGGACGATCTTGACATGGGAATGCCTTGTAGTGCTTAGGCCTTGGCCCAAGGTTTTGAATGCGATTCTGGAACGGTCACACTAGTCCGAATGTCGGCGATCTCCGAATTAATGAATTTCACGGGTAAGGACATGAATGATGGCCAGGCCATAGCTTGGCTCAGTCGAATGAAGTCCGCTTTCGTACGGGATAAGACGCCGGAAGGAGAAATACTATTGGTGTTCGCCAGCCTGATAAAAGGTCCGGCCAAGAACTGGCTAAAAAAATTGAGTCGGAAAGTCCGATAAAAATGGTTTATGTTATGTGATAAATTTAAGGCACAGTATTGCAACTCGGAGGTATTACGGTGTAGTTATCTCGGAATTTCATTCCGAGGGTTGAACACCCACAAGGGGACCAGATGATTGCCTGTCCGAGGGGGTAGTTCGTCCATCCAGGCCGTGTTTCGTTTAGCCCAATGCTGACCCGACCAGTCACTACCAGAACCTTGGCTGTGACAACAAGGATGATCCATCTCTTGAAATCTCACCGTGTCTACCCATCAGCACTGACAATTACGCTCTCCTGGTAGACTCCTACTAAGGGCTAAGATGCCCGGTTAAGGTAGCTGGACGATTGTTTGGACTAGGGTTGCTCCTGGTCGGAAATCTTCATCGGGGAGCGGACTGGCGTTATACTTGGTTTCAGTGCTGGACCGAGATTACTCAATCGGCAAGCACAAACAAAGACAATAAGGGGTTACTCCAATCGTATGTGCAAACGTGAACTCCAAACAAGATTTCACACTCTTCAACCGTCAGCCAAAGTTTCACCTTCCCATGCAATACTTGTATACCGTGTTCCAAACACGGGCGAATGTGTGATTGTACGAATTCCAATGACTCCCGGTCAGGGGACTTCCGGTGGGTCTCTTCTGACCTACCCTGGCCAAACCAATAAAAACTAGAGGGGGCCTTCTTAACCCTTTGCTGTGAGACAAGAGCGACTTGTGTTGTAGAAAGAGAAACGTATACTGATTTTATCCTTAGATCCAATATCGACCTCTTGTGTACCCTACACAAAATATGGTGGTCGGCCTGCTGGTCGTCCGTGTATCTTACACGAAATATGGCGGCCCTCTAATTATCTTCAACGTCTTTACCGAGGCCACCTGATTGAATAATAATGGCTTGTTAGGATACTACAGCGATCTAGCCCTGCCAGCACCTCTCGCACGACCCTTGGTTGTCTGTACTTACCAATGGTCATTTTCCCAGAACGACAAGCCGCCTAGGTCCCCGCTGGTCAGTCACGGGTAGCCCTGCGACCTGACCCAACGCGGCTGACCTGGTCCAGCTTTGCTGCTGCACTCCTCGCTGCTCCACATAGCTTCCCGGCTCTGAACTAGCCCTGCACTCCTTTCGCACCCTCACGTGCCGATGCCCCTCAGTTTTCGTACATTGTCCGCGGCTATTATCCTGACTTCCCAAGATGACTTACGGAAGCTACTCCTGTTGGCAGTTTTACCAATCAGATGAGGGTCATTCATCCGCTAATTAATCAATACTGAAGCTACTTCACCACAGCCGCTCTGAGTCCGCACAACGGCTGAGTCTCGATCTCACTACTCGATTTCTTCGCTACACCCGCAAGGATCATGTCCGACTTCGATGAACCCAGAACCAAATGCAAGACAAATATCGGCTAACTCACCGAGGTCAGCCAGACCGCAAGTTGGTTGCTCAACCTCACGACCGCGAGATCCTCAGCGCAGACCAGGGTACCTGAAAATGTCTAGTCTGAAGAATCAAATCGCTGCGCTGACCGCGCAGGTGAACAGCTTAGAAAAGGCTAAGGCCGGGATGACCTTGGCTGCTGACTTAGCGAATCGACGCGCGGATGAGACTATTACCAGGTAGTTTCCGGCAGCTCTAGGCTCTCAGAGCCGGTTCACCCAGTTCTCCAACTACCCGGCAGATTCGAGATGACCTATTTTTGTTTGGGGGCCCTGGCCAACTGGATCAAAATAATGACCATTATAAACACACACCCAATGACCAAATTTTTGATTGGTTTGTAGTAGTATCAAATATGTTTATTTTTCGCTACATATGATTTGGTTTCATTCAGTAGATAAATCTGATCAATATCAACATCCATTTCCTCCGCCAACACAATCAGTTCGAAATTGATTTAATTTATGGCACTCTCTACAGTCACCAATTCTCGCAACGTTTCTGGTCTTAGTGGACCCTGGCTATGGATATTTCACCATATGGATGGGTCGACTAAAAGAAGTTCATTGTCCGTCCATGCTATGAGTGAGTATTTTCAGAAATATCGAAAAAGGTGTTGCATCCACACGTGGGAGGTTGGGAATGGTCACCAACTCTTCAACAACGTACACCAACTTCTTACCAAACCCTCGCAAACACGTTTACCGAAGTTGACCCACAATTACCAACCAATTTTGTAGCTATCGAAATCTCAAATTTTCGATGAGACGTCGACATGAGCACAACACATATAATAAATGTGGTCAAACAAGTATTATTCCTCACGCGATTCTCAATGTAGGGCTTGCTAAGAAAAAGGATACCAAACGAGTGTTATTTTTTACGCGCTAGGTTAGCTGTATTTCTGTCTAACTACACAGCGCATTCAACTGAGGCAGGAACCACGTTCACCGATATTAACCTACTCCACCTTTTCCGAAACAACTTTTTACTTGACGAAATTCTAGAAGTGTCGATGTGACATCGACGTGAGCTTCTACAAGGACAGCACATCAGGAAAAATGATAGCAAAGATGTGGCATTTATCAAGCGCAACCCAATGTGGGATTTGCTGTTTTTGTCTCTAACCAGCATCTACACACTGCGCTGAAACGAAGTTGTATCAAGTCGCTGTTGAAAAGTTCAGGCATGTTGCCATGACGTAGATCTTCAATACCAGCATCATCCCCCCACTTCTTTAAGTAGACGGCCCAGAAGTGGAGGATAATTACTCCGCACGAATGACCGTCACCCTGCCTGTGGCCCTTGAAAATACTGGTCTTCATTTTGTTGTTAGGTGGAATCAACGGGATGATAGTATTCTGCACAGACGCCTCAAAAGCTCGGAAATTATTGACACTCTGCTGTGGGTCATAGATGGCAATAAGCTTCCGTCGGAAGTCGATGCAAACAGCACACCAGTGTTTGATCGGTGTGGTGATGAAAAGCGGGTAAAACACGATTGAATCGATCGAAAGTTTTGAGAGCGTCTGCGCCCGCCCGCCGAGGAAGTTCTTTTGGGAGACCGTATCGAACTGAATAAACAACGGGTTAACGACGTGTAGCTGAAACGTGGTGCCAAAGTATTCCGACGCAATGAATTTTGCCACGGTGTAGATGCACACATCGGAAAGTCATGCCTCCTTGGAGGAGTGCGACAACGTGGTAACGCTGGTCGTGCAGTAGCCGGTCCGAAGTTCCGTCGTTAGATTAATGCTTGGGACTACATCAAGCATCTCTTTGCGCAAACGCTGGTTTTCATACACAATTTCAATGTCGAGCTCCTCGAGTCACATCAACAAAAGTCACCCCTTGCTCAAGAATTGGCAATGCGATAATACTGGTTTATGCTTAAAAGCGTATCGTGGTTGTAAATGCCGACTTCCCGAAGTTCAACTGCTACTATGGCATAGTGGAGGCGGTTCCTCTCTCGAAAACTGCGTGAGTGTTCAAGGAAGCGATCGAGAACTTCTTGTGGAAAGATGCAGCGAATACTGCTCGTCTCCATGACAATGGTTTCCGGCCCGATCTGGCACGCCTCTGGACTCTTGTCTGGATTGCTACACTAAACTTGGACGCGCCAGAAAGCTCCGTTGTAACACGATTTGAAAACACAGTTACCAGCGCATCAATAACCTCTCCGCAAGCTTCCAATGTAGGAAAATCACTTATAGCAGCTAGCACTAGCAATGTAGTGCCGAGTGTTTACAGTCCGGCTAGAAACTGTCAACATACTTGTTTGTCCGCCTTTAGATTGTGTGCTTAGCCTTGTAAACTAGCGTGAGGAAGTGCTCAGACCCGCACTATCACCAGTCACCACTTATCGTAAGTATCTAAAAAGGAAAAGTAATATATATTTAACTTATTAACAGTGGTCGACAGCATCGAGAACATTTTTCTACCCCCCCCATTTCTTTTTGCACCAGTATGTAAATCAGAGTGCGTAGAGCTTAGAAAGGGTTTCCGGCTGCTTGGCACTCTCTGGTTCAATCAGAAACGCTGACCAAAAAATCCCTTCTTTATTCTGTAAGTACCCACTATTAGGGGCTAGCCGTGTAACGAAACTCCCATAATACCCAATCCAGTGACGGTGTCTTGGTAAAAAAAATCGACCAATCATATGCTTCAAATTACAGATAGGATTTGCCTACGGAAGCTACACGTTTTTAGCAGCGGTGAACGCCATTTTATTGGTCACTCTACATATATTATAAATATAATGTATAACAGTATATGTTTTCTTGTAGTTCAAATCGTGGGTTCTGATTGGCTTTGAAAGCATTCATGTTAGGGGACTTCAGTAATTATAAGGTTCTGCAGCGAGTTTCAAGCGCATAGATCCTAAAATCGACACATATGGCGTTATTTGAACTCAACAGATATCCTGAGAATTTTAAATGAAACAACAAATTAACAAAAAAGTTACAAAGAAATATGTCCTCGATGCTGTCGACCACTGTAAGTTCAAAATCGTACTTTATAACCTAAAATTCACATACAGTGGTCCACGTAGTTTTGCTTAATATGAAATGTCATTTCATCAAAAATGCCTTCAAATTCCAACACTCCTTCCAAAACCTTCGGGATCTCCATGCATCGACATGTATTTTTGCACGTTCTTTGCAGGTATGTAATAGCATTTCACATCACCTTGCACATCGAATGCAGCCAATTTGGACCTCAACCGAAAATAACAAGTAGAGAAAAATCAAAAACTTAAACCAAACCAATTTGGTCTCGCAGCTCTTCAATTCTCGCCGCACTCAGTGTCTAGTTAAAATCGGCCACCATATCCGCACTTGAAACGTGCTCCCGTCTCATCTTTCATTTTTTCTTGTATAGTCCTTCATGAACTTTAACTTCACGTCGACATGCTTAGTGCTCGCAGAACTCGCCTCATTTAATAGCTGTTTTATAGCAGCCTGATTGTCTATCTTCAAGACAATCGGCGCTCGTGAGTTCAAACCAATTTCTCCAAACAATTCTTTAATTCCAAGTGCCTGTTTACCACCCACTGTAGCAGCCACAAATTCTGCTTCGGCAGTCGAGAGTGCAACTGCTACCTGCTTTTTACAGCTCCAGCCAGCCACAATGCAATTCACGAAACCAACGTTCGCGCTAATACTTTTCGGTTAATCTTGCCAGCCGCGAAATCGGCATCGCTATAGCTAACTATACGCATAGGCATAGTCTTTCCACTGTCATGTTACAACCGTAACTTTAAAACTTTCGTACCCTTAAGGTACCTCGCAATTCATTTAGCCATCTTATAACAAAAAAACGTCGGCGCATGCGTACGCCTGGTCACTTTGTTTACTGCAAATGCGATATCTGGACGAGAACATCGAGATATCCAAAGTAAACTCCCAACAAGTGATTGAAAATCCCTAATTGTAGGGGTTTTCCCTAATGAGAGTCTAAATTTTTGGAACATCTTCTTCCATGACGGGAGTTCTTACAAAATTTGCGTCCTTGAGACCATGCTTTTCCAGCATCTCGTCGATCGTAAACTCTTGATCAATCCAGTATCCACTTTCCGGATCTCCTCCGATCCGCATACCCAAAAACGTTTCGACCTTTCCAAGGGCTTTTAGCTCCAGCACGCTCATTTCATCGAAAAAATTATCCACAAGTTTTCCATCAGTGGTACACTCAAGATGGGATTTACCCCTTTATTATCTTTAGTTTAGCTGGCCGATCGATTATTCTCGGTCCAGCCGTTGCGGCATACAAACTTCAAGTATAACGCCAATCCTGCTCCCCGGTGAAGATTTGCGCTCAGGAGCGACCCTAGTCCTAAACCCTCGTCTCCCTGTTCGACGGAGGATTACCCTAGGGTCCATCAAGAGAGCGTAACCGCCAGTGCTGACTGGTACACAAGGTGAGCTTTACGAACATGGATCATCAAGTCATCACGACCAAGGTGATGGGAGTGACCGATCCAATCGGCTGGATGCTGGCTTGGATCAAGACCTGGATGGACGGAGTACCCCCACCGAAAGTTAGTCATCTGGGCCCCCCGTGGGTGTTTCGCATCTCAGAAGGAATTTCTGAGAGTGACTGCACCACATTAACTCTAAATAACTACCATATAACACGATTTATAAAGAGGTGGAATACCCCCTTTGTCTTTATTTGAAACCATTTGATTCACTTCTTGACGATTTTTTTTTGATTTGAGTCACCTTTTGGAATATTCCCTTTATTAAAAGATCTTTTTGTCATCCTCGGCAAAGTGATACTTCCTCTGCCCAGACATATAAGGCCGTGCCTACACTTAAGCGTGTAGCGGTGACCAGTATATCGACGATATCGAAAATCAGATGACTGTTCTGCCAGAGCTTTCACCTAATGTGCTGGAAGACACCATGGATGACATGAAGATCAACGCCCAGAGGTCAACACTCTCGAACAGAACGATCCGCTTTGGAGGATCATCTGGAAAAGGCGGCATTTGTTGGTCGGGAAGGGCAATGTCCTACCCCCAGCCGTATACGGATCTGTTTGCGACATTGATGTGGGAGGCGCTAAGACGATCGCCCAACGTTGCCGTAGGGTCGCGATAAAATATCGGGAAAAATTATTTGACCTGGTCAAGGGTTTACTAAGTACGAAAATTTTCCGCCCGTCATCCTCGTCATGGGCTTCACCGATCGAGATTGTGATTAAGAAGAACGGAATCGATATTAGACTATCTATCGATTCCAGGATGGCCAATAAGCTTACAAAGCTGATGGGATATCCAATGCCCCTGATCAATGACCTACTTGAGGATTTGGACGAGGTCCGGTTCAGGGCAAGTCCGAAGTCGACACCCACTAGCAACCCGACGGCACCAATCACCCTTCATGGAAAGTCATCCGTTTTATGTTTCCATAAACGAATGGGTAATCCTAACTCTCGTATGTTCCAGGCTTTGACTAAGGATTCTGGGACAGCGACAAAGAGAATATGGCTCATCATTCCCAGGCAAAGAGAAAGCGGAAGAAATTGTACCGACGCTAGCCCGATCCGTCAAGATGTACGTCACCAGAGGGGTTAGGATGAAAATACAGAGCGGCTTGTATTTGCAATTAATTCTTCTTATGTCCGGATACGGAGAGATACTCCATTTATTTTTTTTAGCTTATGGGTGGGATCTGCGCTCTAGAATAAATCTGCCAACACGAAGACGGGATGCATATCCTAGCAGATGGTGAATGATAGTGCAACATCATTATCAAAGAACCAAGGAGCAAATGAATGAGCGCCTCCGAGTGGCCAGATCCCGACCATTAGAACACTCTTGCTGCAACCTGGAAGGGAAGCACTAAGAGCATAGCGTACAGTTGATTTGGCCACCCAATCGGATTTTGTCGTATTAAATCGAACCTACTGCATAACATACTGTGATATCAAAGTTGAAGCGGCGTTGTCACTTCAACAACCGCAAGCATGGACAAGATCTCTCCGGAAGAATGATAACCTACATATCGCTGCCGTCAAGGACCGATCCTGTACCGAAGCCACATCTTCATGACATAGAAAAGTGATCTCAAGTGTGGTTCTATTTGGGTCGGGTAAAAGAGGGATATGCCAAGAAGGTAGCGCATATGCGGCGTGGACCGTTCCGAGTCGTTAATTTGGTGTAGTACATGCGGTTAAGCTAGAGCTATCAGGACCGGGATACGGGACGTACGTGTTTCTAAGTTAAAATTAGTGCGAGATTTCTCCGACCGACCTATATCGGCTCTGATCCCTGATATAGCAACACGACTTGATTTTGCGAATCTCTAGTACCAGAGGATAGCTGGGACCGACCTTTACATCCCGACGAATACGAATTGAAGATATGAGATCAGATCGGAAAACGAGGTATAGCTGGTCTATCAGGAAAGTTGAAAAGAGTAAGAGTATCATACTTGGTTGGATGGGAATGATCTCAATTGCGGAGCTATGATTCGGGACGTCGAGCGAAGCTTAACGAACCACTACAGGTTCGCAGTCGAGTATTGCGCATTTCAAAAAACATCCAATAACTGATGTACCCCATTGTCCTTTAGATATTCGAATGTTCTGGGATGTCCGATTTCTAGCGGGATATCCCGATTCATCCCAATGTATGTTGACGCATAACGGCATGAGTACGGTTTGCAAATCGAATGTGGTGTTTCGACACTTTTTTTTCATTTGCGCTATCGCTCTCATTGATAATGTCGACGACGAACCGATCCCGGATTAATCTGACATCTCACGCAGGAATCGAAACGATTGCTGGTCTGTGTGATCAAATCCAGTCGGTCAAAAAGCTTGGTTCTGCCTGTATCATTGATTAGCCGCTGAAACTTCATCCATCCTCGCCTTGAAGACTTGAGAATTGTTGTATTGGTTGTCTTCTTGCGCTTAACAGTTCGCTAAACGTGATTCAAAAAAACTTCTTGTTTTTCAAAAACGTGGGCCTGTCTTGGCGACGATCTGTTGAGAGATGATACTAATCTTATTCTCGTTTGCCGGTATCCACAATTGTTGCTGTTCAATTTTTTTTCGGGGGCACCGTTAGCACTTCATTTACATTGCGATTGGGCTTGCTTATTAGCACGGCCGTGCTAATAGGTGATCGACTATCTCGTTAATCAATGCTATTATTAGTCTGTCCGTCATCTGTGGAATCATTGCACGTTCTCGTAGCACACTGCCACATACCGGTATACTAAAGGCCTGCTTAGTACTGTAGACTTGTACTTACACCTGCTTTCGTCAACATGAACTGAAACAGATTCAGCGAAGAATTTTCGAATAACTTAATTATTTAAACTGTTATTTAACAGATAATATCTAAACAATTTTTACACGCGCAAAGTATTACTTTCTCGTAGTAAACGAAATGTGGCAGCACGTCCTTCACTTATAATCTGTAATTGACGTAGTCAAATGGATATTTTGTCTTGACTAAATCGTTATTTTGATACCAAACACGATCTCATAAAAATGGTCTCTTGCAAGATAGCCTTTCCGGGCAACTAGAAATATTCTCTCAAAACCTCACCACACAACAAGTGATGGGAGAACCAAATACTAGTGGCAATTCGTTTTTTTCGTCTGAACTGGTCTTTTCACGCATTCCCAGTGCATGCAATACAATCATCCACGTACATAGACAGTACAATTTCCGGTGAGTGGACGGCCTCGTGGTGAAAATTAGCGGGAACCAACCCACCCACGCCTTTAGCGTCCACTCACGGACCGCTCAGCGAGGAACATAGCGATAGTTTGCGGTTTTCTTTGCGTACCTGTATTTGCTCAATGAAAAAAGGTTCATCTATTCTTATCCTAATCATGACAAATACATATAGTTTAGTTTTTTGCCGAGTCCATTGAACGTTTTGGCTCTGGTTAGAATGCACCTGGAGATGGATGTAATCGCTGGAGTATACATGTACATGTCCATCCCCAGCAAGCAAAGCCTTTGCTGCAAGCTTTCTTCACAAACCTTTTCTGGATCTTGTGCCTCTGTTGTGCGAGCGCAGCGAGCATTGAGCTTTGAGGACACCTCCCAACGAATGGCATCAATCCTTCAACAGGTACCCCGTATGTTGCCCATATATGTTATTCAAAGTGTTGCAACAGCAAGTGCTGCCATGAAGCGATATCCCGGCTTATTCGCCACGTCATTACACTCGTTTTAAAGCCCTCATATTGTCTATATGCACAATCTTTGAGATGGGGTGAGGCACAACTTGGAAATCAACGACAAACATCTTTTACTGCGGCGCTCTCGCTGCTTGTTTTGTTTGTACGCAAACAATTACATCTGCATCGTGCAGAAATTTGGCTGATTAGAAGACTTGAAGAAAAGGTTTAGGAACGCTTTTACCAGCCTAGGATACCAGAACAGTCTCGGTTGAAATTTTGAGTCCCACTTCTATCGTCACGTGACCACGATATTGTTCTTTGTTAAGGCGCTTAAGCGGAGTCACCATTTACCACTACCGACATAGACGATGCGTCGCTATTAGAGCATCGAGCGAGAGCCGGCTTGAACAACGTGCTCATAATGTCGACAGGATCGCTATCAGCACTTTTTTAAAAAATTGTACCGAGTAATAAAAAAGTGTTTTCTTAATCGATAGCAGAAGCCCCCATGAAGCCCAAACTTGTCTTTCTGTTCTTCCATTACTTAATGGATGCTGGAAAAAGGGACTGCTAGTCAGGATTCGTAGTCTGCCGCACAATATAGCCTTGAACTTGTCTCGTCATTCAACCATAATCGACAATACAGCATCCACCACGACAAGATCGTCAAGCCACATTGAGGGTGCGGCAGCTGCTGTTGAGGGGTGTTAGATTACATTTTCCCACGAACGTTTTTCAAATATTCGCAGCATACCAGATGGAAACTCCCCGCTCGCAACGCTCACACGCACATTGCAGTCAACAAGTCCGGCATGACACGATGGACAGACTAGTTGCATGCCATTCTGACTAGCGGTCCCGTCGAAACTGGTTCAAGCAGCATGATACAATGATACGACTTTCATTTCTCTAAAGGTATAAAGAATTTTACCAACAAGGGTAATTTAACGTGCCGAGTTCAAGCAAAGAGCGATCTCTACGGCAAATCTCGCTGAAAAGTTGAGTGTCCTAGTAGTTTGCTGAGCAACTCGGTTGGAATTATTCGTCGGAGAGATGAAACAGCATCTTCTGTAAAATAGAAGCTTGTTCCGCCTTCAAGCCACAAGACATTCATTCCAAAGGTCGCTAGCTAGCCCGATTGTCGACCGTACCACTCCGTTGTTTCGGGAAATGGCTCTGGGCCTAACGCTTCACCGAAAACCGTCGCGGAAAATCAGCGCAAAAGCACGCCATCGTCGGGAGCGCCACCTTAAGAATCGACAGGCGCGATAGGCGTAACTTTTATACTGCACCATCTCTTTCAATGCGTGAGGTATTATTGTTGGAACAAGCTTTAGCCCCGGAGAATGTGTGTCGACTCAGAGTTCGACGGTGACCTTCGTGACGATGGTCACCTCCATGATACCAGATACGCTCCCACGGTCCTGTCTCCTCCTAATCGCTATACTTTCCACTCTCACCGAGCAGATGAGCCACTGGCCACGCCAGGCGGGCGTCCAGTAGCTCTTCCATATTTTTTCTTGGTCGCGCGTTTCACTCTCCCTCTTGCAGGACACCTCACTTGTTTTGTGCTGAAAGGCCGTCACACTGAAAGCTAGTCTTCCGCCATTTCCGTTTCGGCAGTATCAAAACCGCACGCTATCGAACACACACGCGTCAATGGGCTTAGCAGACCAACTGAACGACAAAATGAGCACACTCGACAAGGAGGAGAGCTTGCATCAATGGGAGCCCGATCAGGAGCCTCCCATGGACGACACGGTGGACGCGGCTGCAAACACCCCGCGTACTCCGTCGTTGGCGCTGCCGACGCTTGACGGTTTTCGGCAGCAATCATCTTCATCGGGTGTACCCAAGCCACTGGCGCCGCTCAATCACCACAATCAATTGACGCGTTTCATGGCCAAGCAGACGCTCGGCTACATTCCCAAGCTCAGTGTGCGCAGCCCCGAGCGCACCACCTCACCACCTAGCACCGTCTACGTTACAATGCCAAGAGAGACAGGCGCCTCGGGGTTTGACAGTCCGCATGGTAGTAGCTCGTCAACCATCCGGTTACCGAGTCTCACACCACCGCTGTCTCCTCAACCGTGGGCGAATCCATCACTGTTTAACAACAGTCAAGAGGATACGCAAACAACGGACGATGGACGGCCGAGTCTACCGGCTCTAACGGGCAGCTTCCTGCAAAGGTCGGAAAGTTTTCCCGAGACCTGCTCGTCGCCTATTCCGCCACTCAAGCGACAACACACGCACGAGACGACGACGACGCACCATAGCGTCATGTCCATTGCCGATCTATGCCAGCCTTTCCGCTACATGCGCGCGTCCTCGTGTCCCTCCGACACGAATCAAGGCGGCTCAAACCCCACTGTCCAACCGCCCGAAAAAGTTTCCGTACTACCCACTGCAGAACAAACGTGGAGACCTGTCATTGAGCCTCAGGCCTATGTGCGCACACAATCCTGCGGCAGTGATGCTGATACGCTACGACGAAATCTGGCACATAATAATAACATTTCGTCACTGGGTGATGAGTTTCAGCACCGGTTGGAACGCAGCAGTTCCATGGACGCACCAACGTTGGTCCGTCATCTCAAGCGCACAGCCGCTGAATCGATCGACTTGACGCAGTGGCTAAACCGGCCGTGCCGTGGCTCATTAAGCTCACTAGCTGACTCGGCCGACTCGATGCACCAGCTCGAGCAAGCTGGTCGCTCCATGCGTATCTCCGACTCGCCGCGGTCTGACACTGTGGCACCGCAGGATGTCAAGCGCGAGAAAAAGCTATGTGCCTTTCCTCAATGCAGCAGCAATGCTGTGACTCGTGGACTTTGTATTAGCCACGGCGGAGGTCGTCGATGTCAACGCAAGGGCTGCACTCGTGGTGCGCAGAGCAAGGGACTGTGTGTGGCCCATGGCGGTGGCCGCATCTGCCGTGCCACCGGGTGCTCCAATATCCAGCGTAGCATGGGGTTATGCATCCGTCACGGCGGTGGAAGGCGCTGCAGCGTCAAAGGCTGCCAGAAAGGCGTGGTCCGACAGGATCTGTGTACAGCCCATGGTGGCAAGCGCAAATGCCGAGTCGCTGATTGCACCAAGCACGTGAAGAAGAAAGGGTTGTGCCGGTCACACGCCAATTCGCTCTTTGCAACGCTGGGCGCAAGTTAACGAGTTGGCGGCCAATGTATTGACATTTAAATCCACGTGTATACATATCCCTATACATATTATGTATATGTATACGGCAACCTTGAAAAAAACTTTGTAGCAAATCATTCTACACAATCATGAAAAGGTGTCATACTTGTTGAAGTGTTCCACTGAGGATCGAACATGTATCGAGAGGCCTGTCTGCACAGTAGTCAACAAGTCTCATGTGGCAACTCATGTGTGCATGGGTTGTTCTGATCAGGAAGTTGGCTTCCGTTGGCTGTCGAAGGCTTACGTTTGCTGTGGAAGGCTTACGGTGGCTGTGGAAAGTGCGTGCTACAGTAACGTTTAACGGTCCAAGTTTGGGCCTCAATGCTGCTGTTGTCGTACTTGTGCCGTCCACAATGGACGACACTCTATCATTAAGATTTGCAAGTTGCAAATTGGAGGCAGCTCGCTATTCTTTTGACGACGACAGCGCATCGCTATCACGTAATCGCTGAAGAAGACCTTTTCACTCGTTTCATCGCAAGTATGTACTGTTTGCTAGCTCATTGAAGATGCAAGCAAACAGTACGGAAGTGATGTACGCAAGTGCTTCGGCCACGCACCCCAAACTTGGCTGACTGGTACAATGGTAAATAGCCGGCGACTTAATGAATACATGAACTGCATAATGATCAATGATCTCTTTCCACGAAAAGCTTTGTTCGAAAATCAATCTGATCGACTTATTGCAGATGATGCGCTTCAATCTGGTGGATTGACATACACTCCTGGAAAACCAACCGCTGCAGCTCCTCTTTTGGCATCTCCACACCCAGATCAAGGGACTCGCGCTCGAAGTCGAAGTTAAACGTCTCGACACACACGGGTTCATCGGCCTATAGCGACGAATGGCACAAGTAAGTCTACGGAACATATGGCGATTCGGACTCTTTTCTCTTACGGGATTCTGAAGCTGTGCCAGGTACGGATGTGCTAGTGCCTGTAGAACGGAAATGCGCTCGGCAGGATTAAACTTGAGCATCTGAGAGAGCAAATCCACTGCCATCGGGTTGGCATCCGGAAAAAACTCCATTAACGGACGCTATTTTTTCGTATGCACTGAAGTCAAATCGATGATCTTGTACGTGCGTGCATAAACGATTTATGACGTACCTTTGGATAAAAGCCATGCTGCAAGATGGCTCGTTTGGCAGCTTCGTGCGGCACAAAGGCCATTTCTTCCTCTGTAGGTGAGCCTAGTACACGAATAATCATATGCAATTGATCCGACGGGTCTCTTCCCGTGAAAAAGGGTCGACGACGCAACATTTCAGCAAAAATACATCCAATGGCCCAAACGTCGACCGCATCGTTGTAGTTTTGGCAGTCTGTTAGCAGTTCTGGTGCTCGATACCAGCGCGTGACGACGTACTCTGTCAGATCTTCCGTATACGTCGTCTCCACTCCTCGCGCCAGTCCAAAGTCACAAATGGACAAATCACAGTTCGAATTGACAAGCAAGTTGGATGGCTTGAGGTCGCGATGAAGGACATTGCCAGAGTGCACAAATTTCATTCCCCGCAGGATCTGGTACAAAAAGTACTGAAAGTGGGCATCTGAAAGAGGCTGCGACGAGCTAATGATGCGTTCCAAGTCACTCTCCATAAGGTCAGTGACAATGTAGATGTCTTGGAAGTCCATGACATTCGGCGGGACCAGAATCACGTCCAGAATCTGGCCACATAGAAATAGCAAGTCTTCCATTAGAACCGTCCTTTCAAGGAGCATTCCGCATATTCTACAAACATTAATGATATTTTCATGCACCCCAAGGTGTCGGAGTAGCTTCATCTCCCGTAAGATCCGTTTAGCGTCGGTGAGATCTTCAAACACGTCGGTAATCTTCTTGATGGCCACTTTGCGACCCCGTAGCTGCAGTTATACATTTATTGTAACATTTGTGAGAGAATGAATGAAAGCTTCTGGAGAGGGAGTCAATGTCACCAATACCGTGTCTTCGGCGGAACAGACGATGCCGTAAGAGCCGCCGCCCACAGGACGCAAATTTATATAGTGCGAGCGCACTTCGAACACATCTCGAGACACAGTGACGCAGTGAAAGTCTGGGCCGTAACGAGACGGTTCAATTGACATGATAAGGTCAGGACGATGGAGAGCACTTCGAGGTGACTGTTGAGGATCGGTTCAAGATACCTTGTACACATAGAGAAATGTTCGATCTTTCTAACCTTTTTGTGAATTACAACTGGAGGGTCCTTAACCTCAGTCCAAAGCAGCTACGAGCATAACGACTACTGTAGATCTTTCAATGGACACTTGTGGTACATGTACACGTATTGTTAAAGTCCGAGAGCTATCCCACTCGCGAAGTGATTCGTATAGTAATGTGAGTTTTACCACTGTCTGGCGTTGGGATTTCGTTGCTGCTGCGGTTGCTGTTGGTGTCCCATGCCCTGCCACTGCAGACCTTGGAAACTATTCTGTTGCTGTTGCTGTTGCTGCTGCATACCTCCTTGCGGCTGTCCCATACCCATGTGCATCTGGCTGATATTCATCCCACTAGGACCTCGAGGAGCCATGGGCGATGGACCTCCAGAGGCCATGGCATTAAAGCCTCCTTGAGTATACGGCACTCCACCATGATTCCCACTTGTAGTCGGCGATAAGCCTCGGGGTCCGTTGCTTGCCATGGTGGCTGAGATGGGTGTAGGCCGCATCGTAGTCGCACTGTTGCCGGCAAAGACATCGAACGGATCGTGTGCTGCTGGAGGTGGAGAAGGACTCACCTATTTCAACAAGAGCACGTGAAGGATCCGAACAAAATGCAGCATGACACCAACATTCTTACCGCTGGAATTGGTGAAGGCACCGAAGGAGACAGCGATGCCGATGAAGGAACTGGATCCGATAGCTAGCAGAATTTTAAATACAGTGTACAAACTGGGTTAGAGGTAAAAAAAACTCTTTTCTTTTCCGTTCTAGCTCACCAGTCCGACTAAATCGTTATTAAAAGTCTTTTGCGCCGTTTGTGGCTCCTCTCGCTTAACTGCAACAAAAGCATACAAAAGTGATGAATATTTATGGAAATATCACTTACCGCTTTTGACACCAATTTCTAACGCACCGGGTGACGGTGGCGGTTCCGACGTCTCAATCAAGTCAGGAGTCTCCACTTGGGTCTTAATCTCTGTCCGCTCTGCTGGGCGCGTCGAGCTTTTACAATGCACGCGTGAAATTTTGCAAATGACGAGACCGTTAAAGTCCGGTACCAGGTCCGAGTCGTTCACCACATCCAGCCATACTATCAATTAACTTGATTCAGCACTTCGTATTGCTCTTTAACTCACAATCCATTTAAAACCATACCATATGTTCCCTCAAACGCCGTTTTGAAGCGGTAGTGGAAATCACCAGGCAACGGGAAGCTCTACATATCAAACAAAATAAAATAAGAGCCAAAATCTTATGGAATTTGCAGCTTATGCCTACCTTTTTAACGTGTTGAAGTCGTAGCTGGTCTACCCGTGGCAGTGGCACCACGTTTAAGTGATCAGAAGAATCTCCATCTTCCGGTATAAAGTAGTTTAGCATTCCCTCCATGGCACCCTGTTGCGCTTACTAAATTAGTATCAAATATGTTCAGTATTACATTAACTTCGTTGCAATCGTATTGGTGATATTTTAAATAGAAATGTAGCACTATTTCTATACTGTAACCTATGCGATGCGATGCGACACGCCTCTATTCGGAGTAGAATACAGGTACAATATTACACCTCGTGGTAGTGACCACACTTCATACTAAGTTAGTATCACTTTGCCTTCACAAAAAGATGTTTTAATAAAGGGAATACTGTATACCAAAAGGTGACTCAAATTCGTCAAGAAGTGAATCAAATGGTTTCAACGACGGAAACTGTATTCGTCCGAGGTCATCGACTTCTGGAACTGATGGACGGAAAGGAGGCGGAAACCAGCCCGACTCGGACCGACCTCGTAGGAAATGTGTCCATGCGGGTCGACCAAATATAACGACCGCGATTATTGAAAAAGAATGACGTTCGGGAGGTGCGACCGGAAAGGCCATCGTTCTGATCATTATTTTTTCGTGTGCAAAAACTGTGGAAAGATTCACGATGCTGGCTCCTGTCCGATTGAAGAATTTTTCACTCAGATGCGCCAGTGGTATGTGCCGACCAAACATGCTGGTATGCTTCCACCAGACGTTAAAAGATGTTAAACTAGATCGCTCGCCTGGTTCGAGTCGAGCGATATAAGCATTTTATGCATACGTCAGTAGCAGAAATAAGTAGGAGGAAAAAGAGATAAACGACAATGCATGTTCTATTTCAAATTGTGTCGATCCGTACCCGATTCATAGTCTCAGAGTGGATGAATATTCTCGTTCGAATGTGATTGTGGAATTGGTGGTGAATCTCGAGGATACTGAGGTATCACTTTCCCACAAGTGGCATGAAATAATTAACAACGAAAATGCCATTATATTTTTTGACTCTGGAGCAGAAGTCTTAACTATCGACTTCGCCTTTGATCGTTAGGTTAATTGTCGTATAGACGATACCCAGAAACAAGAATGCGTCGGATCGGCGAAAGTTCTTATAGGACCGAAGGCCGGTGTTGGAATTTTGTACCCATTTGGTGAAGTATGCAAAAGATGAAATTCCGGCGTTTTTTTACGATAATTTCGACAGGACACCACTACATAACATTTAGGTTACAAAAAAGTCAGAACTGATTTATTTTAGTAACTTTTTATAATAATACACTTTTCCTTTTACGCTAAAAAGAGACAGTCAATATACACTAAGGTTGAGGCTCTTACGCGAAAGACCTCCGACTTGGCTGGCACCAAGTCAACGACCCCGATTAGCACCGTTTAACAGCTCTGACCGTCTGTAGACGGCAAGCACGCATTGGACCGCTTAGCAAATCTAACCGACCTAAGTCACGTCCGCGCTCGTAGGAGCGACAAGTACGCTGAGCTAATTCCTACAGGTTATGAGCCCAAGGTTTACGGTCCTTAACTATGTGTTTTCAAAGTTATTTTCTTAATTTCCAAATTTCTCGCACTTTCGTATTTTCGTGGATAAGTAGAGTAGTTACAACTACATCGGTGGTTAAGTGGTTTCCATTTCCCTGTGGATAAGTTGGTTGTTCATTTCGTGACGGAAAGTTTACGTTTTTCTTTTCGATTGACTAAATAATTTTCTAAGTTTTTCGCTCGTGGATTATGGAGGAAGAAAGGGCTGAAAAGCCAAGTGCAGAGATGGAGTTGGTATTAGAATACCTAAGCGGATGGACAGGCGTCTTGAAGCCGTCGAGGAGGCCAGATCAATTGTATCGGCTCCGAGCACGTCTCCGGGCTCAAACAAAAGCTCGGAGTATGCCAGCGTTTTTCGAGACACATTGAAAAACCGTGGCCCTTTTGGAATGAAGATGACGCTCAACGATCTGAGCGCTGAAGATGCTGCTGCACGCGAAGCTATGTGTGGTGGTGCAGGAGAAGGAGCACCAGTACAGCCGCCAGGAATGGGCCCACAGGGCATGGCAGCAGGTATGCCCTCCCCCAAGTAAATGTGTTTGGACATCCAGCCGGGGTGGTGGGGGGTACGAAGATACCTAAATTGACAATTCAAAATTTCTCGGGCGTGGAAATTTACCCCGGGATCGGCTCAGGTTTCAGGCAGTGGGCCTACCTGTTTATTGAAGCCGTGGAAATAGCGGAGCTTTCGTCCGGTTTCGCTTGAAATGAACGGTTAAAGGTCAACAAGCTTGGCGATTATTTGGAGGGGGTGGCGTTGAGCTACTTTCAGGCCAACATTGGTACCTGGTGGCAGATTAATCCAACACTTTACTTCATTTTGGAGCAGTTGTTGTGGCGTTGAAAGTCCACATTACGCACCACCAATCTGTCACCCTCTTTGCGGCCGAGAAAGATCCAAAAAGGTCGTGGGCAGAACATTTTCTGTATCTCGTGACCCTGACAAAAAAGCGAGTCAAGTGAACGGTTAATTGTGGAAAATATTGTTAAATATGCTGCACCAAGGCTTAAGCTTGCTCTTCTGGTGAGGTACAACCCACAGAGACAAGACTACATACAACTTGCGCAGGAACTTGTGGCGTGGGCGCAGGAAATTGACGACGACACGCAAAAGTTCAAGAAACCTGGAAGAATTGTCGTTAATGCAGTGAGCGAAAATGGACACAAGAGGGTTTGCTACAGTTGTGGGAACGAAGGACGCATACGGAAGGACTGCCCGAAACAGGGACACCGACGAAATTTCAGGGGAAACGACGGTAAAGGACCTGGTGGAAATCGAATGTCTGAGCAACGTTTTGCGCTTGCTACAGGCGAAGAGAATCGTAGTGCAAGTGGAAATTTTGGCAGCAGACTGGACACTGACGTAAACCTGTGGATTGTCGACAGTGGTGCTAGCAGGTACTTATTCTCAGACGAAAGATTGCTGGAAGACTAAAAAAATGTACTGATGCAGATGCGCTGACGCTCCCTGACGGTGGAAGACTGCAGGTGACAAAAGTGGGCAAGGTCACCTTGAAAGGAAGGGGCAACGCGCATACTAGCACTACGATTACACTCTCAGAGGTATTTTTCGCTCCGAAGTTGGCCAAGAACCTCATTTCTCTTGGCTGTTTACGAAAGAAAGGTTGCATACATAGAGATATTGGTAGATCAATGGAAATGGTTTTTAAAAACAAAGTTTTGTTTCCTATTCAAGTGTGTGGATCTGTGTTTGTAAGGAGGTTGTACGCCTACAAAGAAGCAAATCCTTCGCAAAGTTTTCCAACATGGTAATGAACGTGGTATCGAATGAAGCAGCAGACGATGCACAAGAAGGGACGCTGAACCACTTCCACACCCGTCTCGGACACCTGGCGTACGACGCGGTGGAAAAACTTGCTAAGGATCCAAGGTCGGGCATCCGGATTACAGATCATGCCCGACCGAATTGTCTAACCTGTGCCGAAGGGAAAGGACAAAGATCACGGCAACCGAAAAAGGATTCAAGCAGAAAATCACCAATCGACAGGGTTGGCGGGGTGATATGCAGCGACCTGAAAGGTCCCATCACCCCACGAGACCGACGTGGCAACCGATTTTTTAGTTGTTTTCGTCGATCACTACTCCAACTATGTACGGGTTTTTGCTGCTCGGTCAAAAGATCGTGCAGCAAAGATGTTTGAGCATTTTCTGTGCTGGTTCGAGAAAGAGTTTGACTGTCGGATCCACGTCTTACGCACCGACGGTGGTGGAGAGTTCCAAACAGTGGATTTATTCTGTAAACGGCCGGGGGTACGCCGACAAATCACTGAAGCGGGTACCCCGGCATCAAATGGCAAGGCAGAACGCATGAACCGAGCCATATTTAATATGGTTCGGTGCATGATTTTTGGATCAGGGGTGCCCCTGATGTATTGGACGGAAGCGGCTGAGTATGCAACTTATATACTCAACCGCAGTCCCACTCGGTCGAACCCGGGAGGGGCACCTCGAATTCAAATGCTGACAGGTAAACCGACTACTGTGAGTGACATTGTGGTTTTCGGGTCTCCGTGTATGGTATGGAGAGACCCGCGGAAAAAATCACTAGCTAAACATGCCGAGCGAGCACTAATCCTCGAAAAAAACGACGAAACCAAAGGTTTCAAAGTTTTATTGCTGAAGGACCGGGTGGTCACCACCACTCGACATGTCACCCAGATTGAGACCCTAAGTGAGGAAGCGAGCAGGAAGGTGGCGAGGTTACTGCAGGGTGAAGAAGACGAATTTCCTGCAGCACCCGATTCCCGTGAAGAAGGCGTCGAGAAAGCAAGAGACCAGACCGACCAAGTGATTCACGAAGACTTCGCAACGCGCGAAAGAAGCCAACAAAAAATCGGGGAGCAAATTCCTCCGAGAAGTCGGGCAGAGCAAGGAAAATACTCCCAAGGCCGCAGCTATGGCTAAAGAAAAGCGAAATGAAGTTGATGAAGGGTATAAACGATTGGAAACAAATGGAAAAACACCAAATGATGAAAGTGGAAGTAGAAACTTATTGGTCGCTTTCGCTGTTGTGGATACAACTGATGAAACGATGACGAAAAATTATTTCGAGGCCCACAGTGGACCACAGTCAAAGAAGTGAAAGGTTGCGGAACAGGACGAGCTGAAATCACTGGAAGAGCTCGGGACCTGGAAAATTATCAGGCGGAACCCAAAAAAGAAGCCTCTGCCGACCAAATGGGTCTATAAGACCAAACTAAAGCAGACGGCAGGGTCGAGCGGTACAAAGCACGGTTGGTTGCCCGGAGACAAGCAAGTTTTCGGTGAAGACTATTTCGTGACATTTTCGACAGTCATGGAATTGAACAATGTGAAAATTATTTTAATTCTGGCAAAAATCTGGGGGGGGTACCGGCGCGGCACGATGATGTGCCTAGCGCGTACCCAACGGCTCCGACCGAAGGAGAATGTGAGATTCACCTGCAGATATCGAAAGGTAGGGAAATTCCGGGTGACAAATTCGAAGAACTAGGAGTGGAAAACGTGAAAGAATTGGTTTTAAAACTGGAGAGAAATTTGTATGGCTTAAAACAAGCCGGTCGACTATGATACGAATTGTTACGGAAAACGCTGATTGAATTGGATTTCAAGCAATGTTTAACCCACATCTGCATCTTTGTGCGGTCAACTGAACAAGAAACCATTTTGGTGGGTGTGTACATCGATGACTTGCTGGTCACCGCAATACACCAGAGCCTAGGGGATACATTTTTCACGAAAATGGATGTCTTGGAACTTAAGGATCTCGGAAATGTTGAGAAATTCTTGGGCATGCGGATCGAAGGAGGTCCTGAAATGAAATACTATATCGATCAGCAAAGTACGATTGAGAAAAATGTTGGAGAGGCATGGTTTGCAAGACGCAAACGCTGTGAAAACTCCGGTTCTGGAAGAGATTGTACCAGAGCACATGAAGTTGAAGTTACCGATGAAATTTAAAAAAAAACAACCATTAAAGATTTTCAATCTCTCGTTGGAAGCCTTTTGTGGATATCACGGTGCACGCGCCCCGATATTGCTTTCGCAGTTCATCGGGCAACGCGGCACACACATGCGCCAAGCCTCATGGGCTACCAAATGGCTAAGCGTATTGCACGCTATTTGAAGGGAACCAAGTCCCTAAAATTGATGTTAAAGCACGATGATGGCGAGCCGTCGCCAATACGCATCGCTAGCTACAGCGATGCAGATTTTGCCGCCGATAAAGAAGATCGGAAAAGCATAAGTGCGAACGTGATTTTTGTGAATGGGATGATTGCAGGGTGGAATTGTTAAAAGCAAGGTGCTGTTGCTTTGTCCACTGCTGAAGCAGAATTTGTGGCCGCTGCGGTTGGAGGCAGACAAGCACTTAAGATGAAAGAACTGTTCGATGAAATTGGAATGCACACAAGGATCCCGATTGTGCTCAAGATCGACAATCAAGCGGCTATCAAACAACTGCAGAGCGAGGCCAGTGCCTCAAGTTCAAAACACGTCGACATCAAGCTGAAGTTTATAAAAGATTATACCAAGAAGGGCAAGATGCGGCCCGAGAATGTGGCGACTGGAGACATGGTAGCCGATCTACTGACGAAGACATTAAGTGCGCCAAGAATCGCGGAGTTACGAGAGAAAATTGGACTAAATTGATGGTGGAAATGCATTCTATGGGTCATTACGCTATTGTGGATAAACGTTTGATGAGGACCCGATACATATGTGCATGAAGAGGAGTCCCGGTATTTCTCGGAAGGAGTGTTGGAATTTTGTACCCATTTAGTGAAGTATGCAAAAGATGAAATTCCGGTTTTTTACGATAATTACGACAGGACACCACTACATAACATTCAGGTTACAAAAAAGTCAGAACTGATTTATTTTCGTAACTTTTATAATAATACACTTTTCCTTTTACGCTAAAAAGAGACAGTCAATATACACTAAGGTTGAGGCTCTTACGCGAAAGACCTCCGACTTGGCTGACACCAAGTCAACGACCCCGATTAGCACCGTTTAACAGCTCTGACCGTCTGTAGACGGCTAGCACGCAATGGACCGCTTAGCAGTTCTAACCGACCTAAGTCACGTCCGCGCTCGTAGGAGCGACAAGTACGCTGAGCTAATTCCTACAGCCGGTCACGTGTCAAGATCACCTTAGCCGGTTCCCTGGTGTATTACTTTAATGTTTGGATCCGCCGATTAGCCGATCAGTACGCCATATCAGGAATGGATTTCATGGTTCCGGCTGGTATACGGCTTGACCTTTCTCATCGAACCCTGACTCTACTGAATGAAGTGCAGATACAATTATATCGCCGACGTCCACTGTATGGTGTTCATATGCAGATGGTTAAGATGGGTCAATATGAAAATATTCCGGTAGACCGATCGGTTAACGTGATGATTCGGTCAACTGATCGACAGCAAAAATTTGGTTAGCTTGTGGTGGTCGATGGGACCCGCTCTTTGTGACAGATCAATTTATATTAGGATTACTAATATTTCCGATCGGCCGTTAATTGTTCATGAAGATATGATCATGAGGATGTGGTTGTCTGAAGGTAAAGTGCCGCGACAACTCGGATATGTTTCGGTTGGATCGCGATGATATACTGAATGGCAAAATCTGGCATATCAGACCACCACTGACCTAATCAGTAACGAGGATTTGGTTGATGAAGATATCTCACCTTTAATAAAAAGACCGGAATATATCACTCCAACTAAGTTACTTATCAGGTGATCATCTGTGAAGCCGACTAGTGAAAATGGTGTCGAAAAAGTCCGAAGATTTGAATGTTGGCATGGTCAGACCCGAGTGACGGCTGATCTGAAGAATGATGATCATGATGATCTGCTCTAAGGCGATTTTCCGCACCAATGAGGGCAATTGAAAAGTTAATCCGGTAGAGGAAAACGAACGAAACGAATCCGTCGTGGTTTTTGAGAATCAAGTGAAATCAGAAGCAGACCAGAAAACGGATGACTTACCTAGGTCGATCCAGTTTGATGCCAAAGAAATAGATCCAGTGGATGACCAAGGGTGTATACATGAAGTTGGTGATCAGTAAATAGATGATGTTAATAAGCAGATGGCGGTATTGCCAGAAATGTCACCTAATATGCGAGAAGTCACCATGGATGATCTACAAGTCGGCAACCCAGAAGTCAACACCCCTAAGCAGATCGATCAACTCAAAAGTATCATCTGGAAATGACGACACCTTTTTATCGGGAAAAGCAACGCCCTACCCCCTTCTGCCTACAGTGCCGTTTGTGACATGATTTGGGGCGCTAGACCGATTGCCCTACGTTGCCGCAAAGTTGTACCTCAATATCGGAAATAGTTGTCTGACCTGATCAAGGGCCTGCTACGTACGAAGATCATCCGATCTTCATTATCGCCGTCGGCGTCGCCGATCGTGTTTGTGATAAAAAAAGAATGAGTTGATATCCGATGTATTATCGATTACAGGATGGTTAATAGGCTTACAAAGTTGATGGTCTATCCAATGCCTATGCCTTTGATCAACGATTTACTCAAAGACGTGTCTCTCCAAATGATGAACCCATGTTAGACTGATCTAATATAGCCGATGTATTGAAGATTTTTCTGCGCATACCGCTATACTATACGAATTGAAAGATGTAGGTTACCACAAGTTACGAAAAAGTGAACAAATGGAAACGCTTCTGGATAAAGCCGATCATGAAATCGAGATAGAGAAGTCGACCTGTGAAGCCGGTTTTTCAGTCGACCAGACTCTATCAGGATCGGAAAATCACATGGAGCGTGCCATGGTTTCATTTAATATGCTGAAAGCAAAGATTGTTTCAACCCCGGTTCTATAACATTTCGACCCAGAGAAAGCCCCGGCTGTAATTTGTATGCGAGCAAATGGGCGATATCAGCTTCCCTGGTCCAAGCCCACGATGGAGTATATTGTCCGGTCACGTTCACAAGTCGGACTTTGAAGCCGAACGAGGTTAACTATGGCATGATAGACAAAGCCGTAATAGCATCGTTGCGTATATTGGATGTTTGTTATACCATGCTGGTGACTAGACCGATTAAGGTACTCTCCAGATGGTGCACTTCGGTTTGGTTACTATCGTCGAATGGAATCTCCAGCATTGTTATCGCAGTTGTCTTTGGAAATTGTCAAATGTACCAAGGGTGAGGAAGGGATTCTCGGTACCCTGGCAGCCAGCATAACCCCCGGTCAGAAGTACGAAGCCTTGATCGAAGTAGCCCCACGGAAACAACCAAGAAAATTGATCACTATTTCTCCACCGGTCGTAGGTTCGGATGAGGACCTGGTCGTTATAAGGCAAGTGTTAAGAAGGTATTGGGGCAAAAAGTGCTCTTTTGTGGAAATTACCCGAATTGACAACCATATGCGCCGGTTCGGATTATACGCCAGATATCACGGTCAACGAGGTCGAGTTCCGGGGTCTGCTACTAGGGTTGGAACTCCTTTACGCACAAAGAAAGGGAAGAGTAATCATTTGGGGAGATTCAAATCTTGTGATCCGGCAAATCACCGGAGAAATCGATTGTAAGGCGCCCCGTCTGAAGTTGTTCAACGACAGTGTCATGAAGATCCTACGGGAATGACCGAACCACGATCTCTTGCATGTAAAATGAGATTAGAATCGAAGTGCCGATCATTCGGCAACAATGACCATGCGTGCCCGAGCTGATCCGACTGGATGATGAGCAAATGCCAGCGCAAGTACTAGATCGCAAACTAGACCGACACCCCGCAAGCCGACTTCACGATAAAGTTTAAATGAAAGGATAGTTCAACAGCTCCGGATCGAATGGATCCTTAAGGTCCAGGATGAGGAAAAATGAATTGTAGACTAAAAATCCTTCTTAAGTGGTGATTTAGAAAAGTTGAGTCGGAATGAAGCGAAGAATTGTATTAAAGTCGCACCAAACTATGGAGTGGATGAAAAAACCTTCTTTTCTATTATTGTCATACGGATTGAGCGAAGGTTGATCTTGATCGATCGGCGAAGTTGGTTGTCCCTGAAACCCTGCAGGCCGATAATTTGCACCATTATCACGTCAGATGTCACCGAACTATGAAGCGGATGAAAAAACTTCTTTTCTATTATTGTCATACCGATCGAGCGATGGTTGATCTTGATAGATCGCCGAAGTTTGTTGTCCCTGAAACCCAACAGGTCGATAATTTGCACCATTATCACGCCAATGTGTCGGTCGGACATAACACAAACACTTTCACTGGAGAGGTTTAAACCGGAGTGTACGTCGGAACCTATATGGACTGCGAAACAGGAAAAGGTATGCCGACCTTACGACACCGATCACCGGAGAATATTTAGGCGACTTACCCTTTTCAGGTGATAGCGATGGATCATATCCCCGTTTTACCGAGATCATCCAAAGGTAACACCACTCTGCTGATCTGGACCGATCTATTCACAGGTCTGGTGAGCGCCAAGGCCGGGACTACTCGAACAGCCCAACAAGTTGCCCAGAGTTAGGAAGAATGTGTTTTCAGGCGATTTGGCGCAAGTGAAGTGATCAGACACGACCGTGAGCCAGATGTTATGGTGTTTCGGTCGTTTAGCCAGATGCTTGTTCAGAGACAGAGCGCGACAATGGCTTACCGGCCGCAGGCAAATGGAAAAGCCAAACAGATGGTGCAAACGTTGACAAGGGCAATAAAAATGTATGTCGCCGATCCGGCTCAGCAGGACTGGGATGAATATGCAGAAAGATTGGTGCTTGCGCTGAATTATTCATTCGACCGGGTTAGAGGAGATACTCCATTTTCTCAGCCTTACGGATGAGACCCACGATCGACTGTCGAAGCCGCGATCCCGGTCGGAAGACCAGAAGTCACGACTTCTGGTCTTCGTGATCTTGAAGCCCACCCATGGCGTATGGGATTCCAGCGTCACTTTCAACATGCGCGAGATCTGGTTAACGAACGACTTCGGAGAGCAATTCAAGAGAGAGCCGACCGGAACAATGATCAGACCGGTCCACATAGTAGTGAACCGGGAACAAGGGTCTGGCTCTATCTGGATCGGGTGAAAAGGGCACACCAGGAAGTTGGCCCATATGTGTCATTGACCGTTTCGTGTTTCCGGTGATCATGCTGCCATTTGATTACAGCAGGCACTGATTACGGAGTTTTCCTAAATGTCCACCTATCGAAGTTGAAGTCAGTCAGGGATTTACCCGATCGTCCGAAGACCATGTGTTCAGCGGAAGATCAGCCAAGATTTGGCTTTGATGAGGCTCTTTGCTAGAAGATCGATGAGAGAGACCACTCGACCAAGCTGAATTTGAAGTGGAAAATATCATTGGGCACCCGATCGAGTAAGAAGGCCCGATACGACCGGACACCGCAAGTTTCTGGTCTGTTGGAACGGTTATAAAGACCCTACTTGGGTGGATGAAAGAGACCTTTATTGTGGAGCATTGCTACGGGAATTCAAGTGCAAGCGTGTGAGACACAACATATTCGAAGTTATGCAGACTCATGAAGAAGATGATCGTGAATCTCAATAGTCCTGATCGGTAGGTACCTACTAACCGGCCGACGGAACCGATCCGTCCGAGGTCGACTCGATCAAGATTAGCCGGGTTGGAACCGATGAAATATGCATATTTTCATGTTAGCTACATTTTATGTGTATGTCGAACGACCTAAGGGCGAATGGTGGAGATGGCATTATATCATGAAAAGAAAAAGAATATGGCGGTCGCGATGTATTAATGGATTAGAAAAATGACCGGCTATCGCGACAATTAAACGCCATATTTTGACGCAGACGAGAAATCTGGAGTCCTGTATGGTTCAAAGGATCCTGGTGGTACTGGATTCGCCAAGGATCCTAATGATCGACTTCGGTTAAAGCATCCTGTAGTGCCGATCGGAGTGTGGCACCCATACCCTGGATACCGGTCCGTCAATACGCTTTTCACTTCAACCCGACCGACAGGCAGAAGCAGGGCCGAAGGGAACAGGAATGTCACACTCATTGCCCTGTACGCCATCCACAACGTAATCGCTAATCGAAGCCCAGGCCGACCCGGCCCGGCTACGACGATGTTTACGGGCGCTGTGGTAAAATGTCATCCAGTTATCACTGCGCATCGTCTTTGAAATGGGTAATTGATTGGTGGACTCCCATATCGCCATCGCATTCTCCATTGAATCATGGCCGACCTGGGAAACTCAATGGAGACAAAGGAACCAACAAGGCTTTCCAAGGTTTAGAAGAAATAGATTCTGCGTAGCAGCAGGCATGATCAAACTCGGATTACATTCATCTTGTGATGGTGCCAACGATCTAGCCGGAAAAAAATATTTGTCAGGTCGAAAGAAAAGTCGGTAACCGTTTCTGCCAGACTTCAACACTTCTGGGGTCATCCCCTACAACTGACTTTCAGATCAAGGCTTACGAGGTTCGAGCTGACCCGCATCCATCGGACCCTCTAAAAATAAAAAAAAAAATAAAAAAATGAAATAAAGATCCATAAAAGGTTTGCTGGGGTCATAGCTATAATCCGGATGATGCAAGACCAAACGTGAAGCTTGGATTGCGAAATCGGAGTGAGGGGCAGCTTGACCGGTAAGTAGGAGTCGGCCGTTGAATGATCGACTATCCCTTCAGGGGTAGGTTTTCTCTTCCATTTCAACTCCCCCATCATCGTCCGAGAGCGGCAAATCAAGGACTTAACTGGCCGAGACCGGTTTCGCCAAATTCGGTTTTCAAGTTCGCAGGCCAATGCTCCGCGACTTTGCCAGAGCAGTCCGTGGTTTCCTCCAAGTTGATAGAGTCGTCGAAATCCGAATCGGCAAACACTATGGAATTTGAGAGTCGCGGGCGTTTGGCAGAAATCGGCGTACCGATGGAATTGCCGCTCCGCTTGCTGGAGGCTGAATCGGACAGCACAAGGCCTTGACTGAAATGCGTCGATGATCAGGTGGGATAGAGCCTGTAGGCCGGTCGAAACCTGACCGGATCCTGCGTCAACCGGTGAACGGGCGGCTGGAGGAAAACTTGGCAGAGATCGACTTGACTCTGAAACCCGATCAGATGGCCCGTCAAGTTTTGGAACGAGGGCATCACCTAGTCCTTGGAAATTGTCCAGGGTCTGTCGAAATGAAGTCGAGTCGATATTCAGATTGCCCCATTTCTTGCCAACCTTAGGCACTGCAGCATGCAGCTTTGCAAGCCGACAAGCACAGCTGTGTCTCCTTTAGTTTCAGAGCCTCAAGCTTGACTTGAGCAAGAGCCAGCTCTCACCGTCAATCTTCAGCCTCTCTACGGGAGTCACACAGGTGTTTCTGTAGCCCGGACCGGTCAAGTCATGAACTTGAGAGCTGGTTTAAGAGGAAGTCGACTTGCTCGGTAGTGTGCTGGACTTCGTCTTCAAGGAGGTCCACCTCCTGGGTCGCGAATTCTCTTTCTTGTATCAGTTGGTCATGGTCTCGGTGTTGATTTTCAAGTCGTTTCAAACGATTCATTACTGTGACTATAGATTTTCGGAGATTCTCGATTTGTTGATCTGGGTGAAGAAAGATGATCAGCTACGAACGTGGAATTGAATAAAACGTGTATATGTATGTACCTGATCGTGGACAAGGCTTGGACCATTGACTGCATTGAGAAAACCATCTCGGATTCTTTGGAGGCTGTACTTCTACGATGTAGGCAGATAGGCGATCGCGTTCAGTAGTCAACAGTTTAATCCGGTTCTCCATGTCCGACCGGTCTCGGACAAAACCGGCATGAACGTCGTGAGCCGGTACTAATCTGAACGTAAGATCTCCAGACGTCAGACAGAATCGTGAGACCAGCAATCAGCGTCGGCGGCCCGGTGGGGAAGCGACTGCAGATGCTCAATATCGCGCGCTCGCTGCTCAAGTTCGACCCGTTGGCTAGATTTCTTGGGACGGAGCGTCATATTGGTTCCAGGCATCGACGTCAGTTCAGCAACTATATCCTGCAACCCCCCCCTCCCCGCAGACGCCCGTCGTCCGCTGCACCCAAAGAGAGTGGGCCGATTCCCTCCACCAGAAGTGCAAGTTGTTGAAGACGATAAAGGGACCGACCCGAAGCATACCAGGTAACAAGAGTCGGGGGCGGGCGAAAGTCGACCAGAGTTGCTACAGGCGGGTGAAAGCTGACCGCAGATGTCATGATCGTGGTCACCGAGACGGACCAGCCGGTGCTTGGCGGAAGCGAAGAAGGACCCGACATAAGGTCGGGTGAAGGAGTCAGAAACAGGTCAGGACAAGAAGTCGAATTGGCCATGATCGCTAGTTGGTAGATGTGGATATGAGATGTCAGTCGGACCACAGTCGTTGTGTGGCTGCAATCCGACTCACAGGCGGCTGTGGTGAAGCAGATTCAAAATACGCAGATGTAAGTGGCCCACATCTCAACGCGGAATAAGGGTCGCGAGGTTAACCATCATGGATGGGCAGGACGCAACAGTTGATAAGTGGGATATGTCGACTTAACGTGGAACATTACGTTCAATATACAAAATATGGAGAAAAGCGTGGAAGTCGCCGTTACCACACTTTATTATGGGTTATGGCACTGTAGTTAATCAGTTAAGTCATACGGCTGCCTATGGATGTTTGAATATCAGACCAGGTCGACTCAGAAATCAGATCGGTCGAGATATGCCTACAAAGTTCGATTACGGTCGAGTCAACACATGGAATGTGGTAGAGTTGTGTTGACCGGGTGATATTGAGGCTGAATATCGATAATCCAAATGGTCCGAGGGGTTGAGGACTATAGTTAATCGATTGAACTTGCTGATCCAGTCCCAAAACATTGTGATCAATGGAAAGCGTTAATAGAGTGAAGTCGGTGTTAGATCAGCCGAAGAAACCGACCTCAAGCCGACCCCAAGTCGACTTCAAGAATCCGACCGCAAGGAGATCATTCAAGATCGACTCAGTGTCAGCCCCAGAAGTCGGCTTTAGGCCACCCCAAGAAGTCAACTCCAAGCCGACTTCAGATCCAGACTCGAAGGACCAGGTCAGGTCGGTTGAAGACCGGTTGAAGGTAATCATGTGACAGGACGATCAAGATCGGAGTATTAGGTAAGTCACATAGGTTGGTGTACGGTACACTAGGTATTAGATATTATATATACAATAACAGGATTGGATTTACCACCTAAGCAAAGAGTCGCTCCGCCCCACGTGTCGGCGATCATTAGGAGCAGAGGGTTAACAAGGCCCCTGTAGCTCAGCTAAATTCCCGGTTAAGATGCGCATTGACGCATTACGGCTCACGGAAGTTACCCGACGGGATTGCATTAGGTTATGTTAACCCCCACCCTTACGTTCCCGTGTTTTGAACACGGCTTGATAATTGAAAATGTTGTGGAGATAACTTCGTGATTTTACTGTGAAAAATCGTGGTTTACGTGGTTACTGGTTATCTCTCGTTTATTGGCTCGTCCGGACGGTTGAAGGATCCCGTGCTGGGTCATGTCAGCCGTGTGGTCCGGGACGGACCGGCGGGATCGTGCCGTTCGTTAAAGGTGGCCGATGGTGAATGCAGGCAGTCAAGGGTCGTATGTGAGGCTCCACGAATGTTAGATCCCTGTGGTAGTCTGGTGAGGCATCGTTAACAAATCGGGTGGTCAAGAGGAAGATGTTGAAGAAAATTAGCAAGCTATCCTATTTGGTGTGTGGTACGTCTAGGTTGATCGCATATTTTGAGTAAGGTACAGGAACAATATCCCAGGTCGACTGCTATATTTTGGGTAAGGTAAACCATATGTTTATATTGGATTTAGGGATAAAATAAGTATTTTCGTTTCTCTTTCTAAGACACAGTCACTATTGGTTCACAGCAGAGGGTTAACAAGGTCCCCTGTAGTTGTCATTGGCTTGCCCGGGGAAGGTCGCCAGAGACCCACCGGAAGTCCCCTGACCGGGAGTCATCTGAGAAACTCTATACCCACTTACGTCGCCCGTGATTGGAACACAATATTTTTGTATTGGAAGAGAAGGCAAAGTTTTGGCTTACTGTGGAAGATTGTGGATTATTGTTTGGAGTTCACGACAACACATAAGACTGGAGTTACACCCTTATTGTCTTGGTTGATCTGGTCGATTGAGTAATCTCGGTCCAGCATTTGCGGTATACTGAAACTAAATATAACGCCTGTCCCCTCCCCGGTGAAGATTTCCACCCGGGAGCAATACTAGTCCTAACCCCCGCCCACCTGCCATAACCGGCATCTTAACTTTTCGTCCTAGAGTCCACCAGGAGAGCGTAACCGCCAGTGCTGACGGCTACCCAAGGTGAGTTTTAAAGAGATGGAACATCCTAATCGTCACCGCCAAGGTGATGGAAGTGACCGGTCCAGCCAGCTCGGTGCTGATCTGGACCAAGACCAGGATGGACGCACTACCCCTTCCGACAGTCAGTCTTCTGGGCCCCCCGTGCGTGTTCGCACTTCTGAAAGAATTTCTAAGAGCGACTACACCACACCACTCTCCCACGATTCGGGCATCGCCTTGAAGAGGGACCAGGGAGGAAGTTGGCGTCAAAACTGTTGTTCCGTGCGGTATTCAGCCCACTTATGGTTTCCTCGTACTTGAGAATGAACTTCGTTATGCCTTTAGTTCATGATGAGCAGCAGCGTATAGATTCTTGGTTTTCGCTTTGACTTAGCCTTTGTCTTAGCCTTTGCCTTAACTCACGCCTTGGTCTTTGATGCTTGTGCTTTTGCGAGCATCCTGGCGTTCCTAGTTCCGAATGACTTGACTCAAGAAGAAGCAGGGAGCACAGGGGTTGAAGATACTTGTGCTTTGTCGTTTTAACCTTGGACAACTGGATCCTCGATCGGCAGGTGCTGGACGTCGGTTGATGTCACGAATCTTCCTCTGCGTCGTCAGGGTCATATCCGCTTCCGCGTTTTTGTTTCTTGAGTCACTATCACCCCGCGGTAGGAATCCGAATCTGGTTCGTCGTCGCTGACCGATACTATGTCTACGTCGTCGTCAACGACTGGGATGAGTTCGTAGTTGTGGTCTTCGAAGAAGCGGAGAAGTTTTTTTCTGTCGGGGTAGCTTGGAAACGAGTCTTCCAGACGTCAAAGTTGTCGGAGCCGGTCAATCGTGAAAAATCGAATGGGGTTGAGCTTGGGCTCATGCCCTGTTGAAGTGATATCACGATGCGGGTAAAGGTAGAGAAGATAGAGAAAGAACTTGCTTGGAAGCAGGTAAAATGAATTATATTTTAGTTTTATCAGAGACAAGAATCATTATTCCTGTAGTCATCCAAGTAGAGTTCCTATACCTCAGTAGAAACACTAAAACGTTATGAAATCTGCACATTTGGCGTGTAATTTTGTGAGGCAGTGTGGTTGATCCATGTAGCGGATTCAATGCATTGTGTGTTTTTATCCTGCAAAGAGAACCAAGGATAATTCTTCTTTATTAGATAAGAAAGGTACTTGTTATCGTTTAAATGCTCAAGTCAAGTCGTTTTGGATAAAGACACTTGATGCCAAGCACATTCGAATCGTTAAGGGCTTTGACAAGTTCTACGATATCTACCAGGCAATCCGCGACCGCTACCAGGACACCGAGGCATACGGTATTATGGGAAGCTATTCTGACTCTAAAAAGGTTAAGATATACACAAATTTCTTAAGGGTCCAAATCTCAGCGATAATTCCATCCGCTAAGTTAGTAGTCGTATCTGTCGTTCCTACGGTACAAGAGGCCGATTTCATTTGGAGCTCCAGTGTTTGATTCTGTTTACTATTCTATATAATTGCGGTAGAGCTGCCATCCAGAAGTTCATTGGTGGCGAATTAATACTTGAAGATGCTATAATTGTTGTAAAACATAGTCTATTTAATTTTAAACTCTACTAGCTACTATAAACTTTTGTACCGCCTAAAGGAGATTTTCCTTACCGTCCGACATCCTCGTGGATTCCTGTGTGTAGAGTCGTCTGGCCAAGGTTGAAATTTCCAATTATCCCTAAAGCCATTCCAAGCTAATCTGGAGTTGAATACCTTGAATTCTCATCTTCGAGTTTTGTTTCTCGTACTCTGCTACCGCTTGAATTTACGACATTGTTCTCTTCCACACAAAAAATGGTACTGGTTCCACACTTGGTTTGAAATACTACTAAGTTCCTTATTCGCAATACCCAGGTGTTTCGATCGAATCAATCGCTCCCCAGAGTCTTAGTGCCTGATCAAGACACTCCGTCGCTTGTGCTGAACATCTATTGACTACTCGTGGCAAAATTTGGCTGAAACTGGCGGAGCTCATCGCTGTGCAATGTTCTTCTGATAGACTTGAACCGCCGCTTCTGCAGCAACACAGCCCTGTCAATAACTGATTAATTGGCCCCCAAAGGTCTCGGCTCGTTTACATACACAATATGTGCGACCTTTCCCTGTTGCCGTACACTCTTTTCCGAGTTGGCAAGTACTTTCGACATCATACCCTAGATAATACACATTTAGCTGGTACGTCGCCACTCTGTATTGCACCACGTCTGGTATTCCGTGAGCATATTGTCATGTTTCCAAACTTCTTGCGGTTTTTGATCCGGTGCTGCTTGATACCATCCGTCCCGTTCATTTTTCTTTCGCCATCGCTCCGGAATTGATCTCAGTGACCTTGCTACATAATCGTAATACATATCTCGGTAGGATCTACGAGTCCAATGTTGCATGGAACGTGATCTCATACTTTCCTTATTATGCCATGGAGACCCATGTATTCATCGGTTGTTTTTATCTAGGTTCCTGACTTCCCATGGATTAGATATCCGTTTGGAGAAATTGGCAGCTTTGCTGTCTCACAGGATGGTAAAGTGAAAAAAAGGAGGAGACGAACTTTTGGACGCATTGGCAGCAAGTATTACTCCTTGAGGGGATGTGGATTAAGCCGTCAGAACCTTAACCCTACTAGATACCAGCATCGTGTACAAAGCATCCAGAATCCGTAACATAGCGAGAATATCTTTGTCCACTTTTCCATAGTTGAGCTCCTTCGATTTCATAGTCCGGACGGTAAATGTGACCTGCCAGTATACGTCATCGTGTTCTTGGACCAAAGTAGCCAAAATAGTCTATTTAGGTCTTTGTCTAAGCTTTATCGTACCGAAAAGGGGAATAGGGTTTTGACATTGTGATCATTCAGAAATGACATTCCGGACCTTGTTTATTGACCCACCTGCATCATATGGTGTTCTATAGTATTTGCAGTGAGCATGTACACATGTATTGATGCCTATGGGCTGTGCATCGCGCAAATGGGGGTGGAATATCGATTTCTCTCTGGGTCGTGTCCAAGCTACGGTCGACCGACATCAGGAACGCACGCGCTAACACAACTACTATTATATTGCTATCTCTATTATTTTTATGACTGCATTCTCTTCATCTATAATTTCGATTCATTTCTGAACACGTCGTGAAGTTGTTGCTATCTCGGAGCACCAATGTTCGAAACACTAACTTTCTGTCCAAACATGTGCCACTATTTGTTAGTACAGAAAGTCAAATCGGTACATGGACAAGACCTTAGTAGCCTAACATACCACAACAGGAATTCTATCCGAATTGTCTAAAAAATGTCTTTGAACCTAGGTAGAGGCCATTTTCGTTAAGCGTACTGAATCAAATAAGATCAGCTCGGTGCTGACCTTGATTCAGAGATGAATGAACGGAGTACCTCTCCTTTCTTTGTCGTCTGCCCCCCCCCGAGGGTTTTCGAACCTCAGGTGGAATCTCTTAGATCGACTATAACACAATCCTTCTTGGAGGCAAGTTTCTCGGCAGATACTGTAGTCCTTCCCCCAATTTCCTCTCGATATCGTTTTAAGATTTGGAGATTGTTTACTTCATCCAACCCGAAAAACACAGCATCATTGATGACAAAATCTTCTTTAAACCTGTTGTAGTATTTGAGGCCTGGCAAAAACGACTACATGGCTTTGAGAGCGCAAGGAAAGAGCCGATTACCTAGTATAATCTGGCTTGTATACCAAAGGTGAGGTATCTTCGCCTACCGACTTCTCGTTACTGATCAGGTCGGCGGTGGCCTAGTACGCCAGGTTCTGCCACTCGGTATGTCTACGGGACACAATCAATACTACTCCATTTGACGGGGTACTTGGATCCGGCTCTATCCACTCGTCCGCGATCATCCTGACTGCTCTCGCCGGTCGGGCAGCAGACGCCTTGACCTCGTCGGAGTGGGGATTCGGTCTGTATCTGTTCGATCCCATTTCAACCTTCGGTTCTCGCTTGTTGTCACGTTGTAACGTCCGCAGTGTCTGGTTCAGTTCTTCGGCCAAATTTATCCGGGGAAGCGTCAACTGGTCAGCCAGGTCACGATTGCCCAATGTATGATGATGAAATGTTCGGCGTGTTCGCGAGCCATGTTCACATGCTTGAGGTCCTTGATCGGCATTTAGCCCTTCGTCCAGCCACAATTAAACGGTGGAGGTACTCGATCGGCGTTCCATCCTTCATGTGGTAGTATTTTCTTGCAACCGATACTCCCGAGTTGCAACGTTGCGCCTCGAATGCATCATTTAACTGAGGCCATTTCGATCGGACCTTCCGACTTAGTTGTTTAAGCCATTTCTTGGCCGAGCCATTCATCACTCTAAACATCTTTATCTTTCCGGCGTCTTTCCCCGTAGGAATGCGGACTTCATTCGGCTGAACCAAGCTCCGCCTGGTCTTTGTGGTGAAGCGACTTATAAAATAATGTAAGGTACTTTCCAAAGGGCGCATCCTGATTGGTGGAAATAAGGGCCAAGGGTGTAGGCGCCGGATAGTCGCCGCCGAGGAAGTCTACAAGCGGCCAGGTGGCGCCAGGCTGGAAATCGGACCGGCGGGACTGACAAGGGGCGAGGATAGTCGGATAAGCGGGCTGAGCAGACGGAAGGACTATGGAGGTTTGACGGCCGAGGCGCGGATGGCGGACGGCCAAGATGGCGGACTGTTCGTAAGGATGGAGAGAAGGGAGCCTGAAAGAAGAGGATTGTTCTAGTGGAAGGAGTATGCACCGGGATCGTAGGAGAGGCTGCCAAGGGATTGCTAGCGTCAGCGGCCGAGGGGCGCGGATGGGTGGCTATCCGGCCGAGCCGGCCGGGTACAATGTACCATTCGGACTGGTACCATATGGGTTCGGTGTACCGGCCGGGTTGGTACCATTTGGGGTTGGTGTACCGGCCGTACCGGTACACAGAGTCGGAGTTAGCCGGGTTGCGTGGGTAAGGTACATGACTGGTCGGGCGTGTTATTTGAGGTGGGTTACACAAAGGGAGTATTGGATATAGGATAAATCAGTATACGTTTCGCTTTCTTAGACACAAGTCGCTTTTATTGGTTCACGGCAGAGGGCTAACAAGGTCCCTTCTTGCTGTTATTGGTTTGCCGGGGAAGGTTAAGTTAACCCACCGGAAGTCCCCTGACCGGGAGTCGCGGCGACTTCGTATACTCGCCTCAAGTCGCCCGTGTTTTGAACACGGTATTAAGTATTGGGAAGTGGTGACATTTTGGCCTTTTGTGGAAGAGTGTGGAGTTGTATCTGCCTCATATACACATTTGGATTCGCCCTTCATTGTTATTGGTTTAGCTGGCCGATTGATTATTCTCGGTCCAGCCGGTACTATACAAACTTCACGTGTCTTATTGGTTTAGCTGGCCGATCGACTATTCTCGGCCCAGCCGGCACTATACAAAGTTCAAGTGTATTGTCCAACGAGCTCCCCGGTGACGCTTTCCGCCCAGGAGCTACCCCTAGTCCTACACCTCATCTCCCTATTGGACGGATTTACACTTTTCGCCCTAGGGTCCATCAAGAGAGCTAACCACCCAGTACTGACGGGTACACAAGGTGAGGTTTTAACATGCAACATTCGAGCAGTCGCGATCAAGCGGATGGAAGCGACCGATCCAGCCGGCCTCAAGCCGGATCGGATCATGACTCGGATGGACGGAGTACCCCCTCTGGTAGTCAGTCGTCTGGGACCCCCGTGGGTGTTCGCGTCTCAGGAAGATTTTCTGAGAGCGACTACACCACAATGGTGCGCGTGCCCGGATCTCTTGGTGACCCTGGATATCACCGCGAGTCCTTAGCGGGCGAAAGACCTAAACCTGTCAAATTTGTTGACGATGTTGTGTCGTGTGCATTGGGGGAAGGCATATCGCCCCCAATGCTGCTGGAGATGGAAGGATGCGATGGTCGCCTCGGATTGGGGGAGTTCGAGGTTGACATTAAAGAAGAAGTTACTCCCCTAGAGGCTCCGCCGGGGCGGATTACGGTACTACTTACTGCAGTGCCGGCCGCTACACGGATGGAGCCGGATCGGACTATGGTGCAAGTCGCATAGTCCGAGGAAGGATCATGGTTCCGACCATGATCCTAGCGAACGAATGCATATTTTGGATATAAAAGAAAAGATCAAGGAAGAAAAAGCGGAAGTCGGATACGACCGGAGTGGGAAGCCGGCCGGATCGGGACCAAGTCGCGATCTGGCCCCCCTACCCCTAAAGAGACCGGACTGGCAGGAATTGGATTATCCGACCTACAAAGACAAACCGCGATTCGAAGAGGAAGAAGAGAAGCAGGACGGCCTATCAACGGATATCGACTTGGAGCGTGCTTTCCATCTTCACGAGTTGGGGCAATTCTTGCGGACGGATAAGGTACTAAAAATAACACGGCCGAAGATCATAGGCGGATTGAAAGGTCCCGTCTCTCCCCCAACTCTCTCAGACGGCCACGTGTCCCTCATTAGAGGATTATTCGGCCAACTCAAACAAGCCGGCATCAACACCGGCGTGTTTGATCCGAACGAGTTGTTTGATCTGAAGATGGACAAGTTGAAGGAGGCGTCCAGCGCCCTGCACGACCACTTGGTACCGCTAGTGGGTTGCTCGCCGCCGTCGAAAACGATGACAGCTACGACTGGAGTGGCGCCGTCCACGCCGCCGGCGACAAGCAAACCGGCCGGTATACACTCAGGCTCTTCGCAGTACGAGTCTGTCCCTTCGGAAGCGGACTCCTCTGATTCATCGGTGGGTATCACCCGCATGACGCTTGGCCCAAGGGGAGCAGCGCGTGTGGCGACGGCCATGAGGCTTGGAGGACGTGAGGATTCGGGTACGCCCGAGCGGAAGAACGCCGGCCAGTACAGTGTTCAGGCCTGGCGGACGGCGACGGCGGATCCAGAACCGAAGGAGGAAGACGAAGACGCGGATGGGCGGATCAAAAAGGAATGTCGATCTGGCAGCCCGGCCGCCCCTCAAGTCGCCCCTCAATCCGCCCCCCAGGAGAGCCTTCAGGTGCCGGATCACCTGCAAAACATGTTTTCGGCGATGATGGAGCGATACTTGGAAGAGCAACGTCGGCTGAGCACCAGCCGCGGCAGTCCGAGGTCACCGGACCAGCCGGCTCGTCGGGGAACTCAGGCGCCCGAGCCAGTCCAGTGCTATGCGAGGGAGCCGAGTGATGAAGACATGGAGTCGGTTCAGTCCAAACAGAGTGAACCCCATACCGCCCCGCCGAGCCGCCAGACAGGTCGCCGGACCGGACGTCGGCCAACGAATAGGAAGCTGTCTCTCAGTGACGTGGATATGGAATCCGTCAAGTCGACCAAGTACCATTACGATCCGGATGACCTGGATCTGGGGATGGCCCGCCGAGCCCACATGGCCTCGGCCAAGCGTTTGACGCGGATTCGGGAGCGATCACGAGGGTGCGAATGTCGGCCACGTCCGAGCTGAAAGACTTCACCGGACGCGACACGGACGAGGACCAAGCCCGAGGATGGCTGAGCAAGACGAAGTCGGCTTTTCTCAGAGACCGGACGTCGGACTATGAGAAATGCCTGATCTTTGGGGATTTGATGAAAGGTCCAGCAAAAAACTGGATCCAACAGCTCAGCCGGGAAATCCGAGGAAACTGGAGGGGATTGGCCGGTGCGTTCGAGGAACAATACTGCGGATCTGGAACATCGGCGGCGCGGCAATATTTCCACACCAAGAAGCGAGCGGATGAGACCCCCCTGGAGTATCTCCATCGCTTAAATGTCGCTGGCATGAGAGCGGATATTCCCGTTAAAGAAGATACCAGCCGGTCGGAAGCTGCCCGTGAACACGTGGAACTTTTCATCAGCACGTTGGACGATCGGGAGCTGGCAAACCAGCTGGCGTTAATGCGGGTGAAGAATACGACGGAGCTGGAAGTGACGTTGCGCACGTACCTAAGGGCGAAGAAGCAAGGCCCCAAGGCAGCATTTGGAACCGGCCGTTTCAAGTCCCGATTTAACGCGGATCAAGGAGGCCGGCCGCCATCTACCAGGACGGCCCGAGCCGTCCGCATGGTCGCCCGAGAGTCAGACGCGACCAGCTCGGAAGAGGAGTATCAGCGATCTGGGGGCGAGTCTGAGGAGGAACAGTATCGGTACCTTTTCTCGGCAGAAGCCAGTCAGCCGTCCAGGCTGCCGGCTGATTCCGGTCAGTCGAAGAGTTTTCCGGCTCGAGCTGACCAGGATTACCCTAAGCGCAAGTGCATCCACTGTGGGTCCATCAAGCATGACGACCGGAGCTGCTGGAAGCGGTGACGTGCAAGAAGTGCGAGAGGAAGGGACACCCGGCGGAACATTGTCTGTTCACGTGTAAGGCTTGCGGGGAGGTGCATGAGGCGGGACTGTGCCCAATGGAAGAATTCTATAACCTGTTGAAGAAGTGGTACGTCCCGACCAAGCATGCTGGAAAGTTGCCGCCCGGAGCGGAAAAGATGTTAAACTAGATCGCTCGCCAGGTTGGAATCTGGTTCGAGCCGAGCGGTCTAGTGTTAGTATCTATGCATATGTCAGTAAAGAGGATAATCAAGAAGCAAAGCAAAGGATAACCGACAATACATGTAAGTTTGACGATTACGTCACCCGGTCCCCAGCCGGTACGGCTGACCCCTTCCTGGTGAGCAGTATACGGACGGATGAGTATTCCCGGTCTGAAGTGCGAATGGAATTAAACCTGTTACCTGGCGAGTCGCGAGGTTATTGGAAGTATCACTCGCCGGATAAATGGTTCAAGCAGGCCAAGGCGGATGGGAAAATCAATAACCAGAGAGCTACCATGCTGTTCGACTCTGGCGCGGAAGTGTCTATCGTAGACACCACCTTTGCTCGTAAGGTGGGGTGTGAGATAGACGAGACGAAGCGGCAGGAATGTATAGGCATTGGAGAGAGTTCGTACATGACCCAAGGAAGGACAAGAGTCAAGATTACGTTAGCTGGGTCGTTGGTATATTACTTTACCGCCTGGGTAGGCAAGTTGGCCGGGCAGGATGCAATTTTGGGCATGGATTTTATGGTCCCGGCCGGTATACGGCTGGATTTATCGCATGGAACATTGACGTTGCCGGACGAGGTACAGATCCAGCTGGCCGGCCGGCGGCCCTTATATGGCGCCTACGTCCAGTTCCTCAAGCTAGGTCAGTTTGTAACGATGCCAGTGGGAAAGGCGGTGGAAGTAATGTTACGGCCGCACGACCGACGGAGTAAGTTATGGCTGACAAGGGGCGAGTGCTGGGTACCATCTGTGGTTAAAGGGAGTGGACATCTCAACTTCATAAGCGTGACCAACATCTCTGAAAAAACCCTCACCTTGCATGAAGATGTGATTATTGGAATGTGGCTGGCCGAGGACAAAGTGCCCCGCCGGCCGGGCTATGTCACTATTGGCTCAAGACGCTATATCGAGTGGCAAAACCTGGCTTTTTAGGCAACCACCGATCTGGTCAGCGAAGAGGAAGAATTAGAAGAGGACCAGACTCCGATGGTGGATAAACCCGAGTACCGGACCCCTTCTAAAATATTGACGCGGAGCCGGCCGTCGCCGGATCCGGCTGAACGTATTGACCGAAGCTACGCCCCGATCGCGGAACTGGTTTTGCCCACTCGGAGGGAGACGGACGAACGACAGAGTCGGGAGGAAGGACCAAGCAGAGTTGCATATACGGTCAGCCCCGATGACGGTTGTGACGACCGAAGTGAAAGCGGATCGGCCCAGCCGGCCGAGCAGAATTCGGAAGCGGCCGAAGCCGATCAAGTCTGCATTCATGAAGGGGGCGAACTATATGTTGAAGGCATGGAAGAGCAGATGGCGGTGCTACCTGAGGTGACCCCCTGCCCCCCAGCGGTCACTATCGACGATCTACAAGTGGGAGACCCGGATATGAACACCCCGGAGGAGATCAGCAGATCGAAGGATATTATATGGAAAAGACGACGTCTGCTGATCGGACCAGGGAACGCACTTCCTCCGGCCGCCCATGGGGCGGTTTGTGATATCGATGTGGGAGGTGCCAAGCCGGTAGCACAGAGATGCCGAAGAGTCGCCCCCCAGTATCGGGAAAAGCTGTCAGAGCTTATCAAGGGTTTGCTGGCCACCAAGATAATTCAGCCGTCCACCTCGCCATGGGCTTCGCCCATTGTAATTATCATTAAGAAGAATGGGGTGGATATAAGGTTGTGCATCGATTACCGGCTGGTGAACCGGCTGACTAAGCTGATGATTTATCCGATGCCGCTGATAAACGACCTGTTGGAGGACCTGGATAAAGTTTTGTGGTATTGCTCATTGGACATGGCCAGTGGATTCTGGGTGGTCTCTATGACCGATCGTGCACGGGAGATCTCTGCATTTGTGACGCCTTTCGGGTTGTTCGAGTGGAACCGGATGCCGTTCGGTCTGAAGAATGCCCCGCAGATTTATCAACGGTTGATAGATAACGCGCTGTACGGACACTTCAAGATCAAGGCGGATCAAGATCCGGCTCGGGTCGGGGATGTGTTCGCCGAAGGTGACCCGGACCCCGACCCAAAACCTTCAGTTTTGGGGCGGCGGTCTTACATTGATGACATTCTCGTTACGGCAACTACCTGGGATTTACTGTGTGACAAAGTGGAGAAGTTGATGGTTACGTGTGAAAAGTGGAATCTTTCGATTAGTGTGGTTAAGAGTTTCTGGGGAAAGACTAAGGTAACCTATCTGGGTCATCAAGTGTCGATTGCCGGATTGGAGGCTAACCCGAAGGATTTGGAATCCTTGAGTAATCTGCCTTTCCCGCGATCCCTAAAGGCTATGCAATCCTTTTTGGGGAGCCTGAATTATTACAGTCGGTTCATCGAGGATTTTGCAGTCTATGCGGCGGTATTGTATGAGTTGCGGGAGGTGGATTACCATAAGCTGAGAGAGCAGGATAGGCAAGCGGAGACGCAACCCGGGCCGGCAATTTCAGCCAATGAGGAAGTGCCCTTTTCGGTTATTTCAGCGAATGAGGAAGCGCCCTTTTCGGTTATTTCAGCCAATGGGGAAGCGCCCTCCTCGAGTATTTCAGCCAATGGAGAAGCGCCCTTATCTGCCCAGGCAAGCGACCGATCGCCGGACCCCGGTGCGGCCGGCCCGGACGACCACATGACCCGAGCGATGGTGGCTTTCGGCATGCTAAAGGCGAAAATGGCGACCACACCGGTCCTGAAACATTTCGATGTTAATAAGACTCCGGTGGTCTTCATCTACGCTAACAAGTGGGCCATCTCGGCCGCTCTCGTGCAAGATCATGATGGAGTGTACTGTCCCGTGACCTTCACCAACCGGACCCTGAAAGTTAATGAAGTTAATTACGGATTGGTGGATAAAGAAGTTCTTGCTCTATTACGTATCCTAGATGTGTGTTATACGATGCTGGTGTCTCGGCCTATCAAAGTACTCTCCAGACGATCGACCCTATCGTGGCTCTTGACGGCGAACGGGATTGACGGTCGGCTGGGGAGATGGGCGGCTCTGTTGTCTCAGTGGTCCCTCGAAGTTATTAAGTGTACTAAAGGGGAAGAGGAAATACTGGGCACACTGGCTGCCAGCATTACCCCCAGGGCAGAAGTGGAGGAAGCACTGATGGCGATCGCACCTCGGAAGCAGCCTCGACAAACTATTGTGTTGCCGCCGCCAACAGTGGGACCCACGGAGGAACTAATGGTTTTGAGTTTCGATGGGTCGGCGAGTGTAAAGAAAGGGGTCGGGGCCTATAGTGCCATTTTGTGGAAGCTGCCCGAATGGGAGGCGATCGCGGCCGCCTCGGATTTCACGCCTGGCATCACGGTGAACGAAGCGGAGTATAGGGGATTACTGCTGTCCTTAGATCTGTTGGCTGGCCGGACACAGGGGCGGATCATCATATGCGGTGATTCCAACCTAGTGATCCGGCAAATCACCGGAGAGATAGATTGCAAGGCGCCGCGGCTGAGACTGCTAAATGATCGGGTTATGTCCGCCTTGCGGAGGTGGCCGGAGTACGAATTGCTGCACGTCAAACGAGACTGGAATAACAGCGCAGACCATCTGGCCACCTTAGCCATGCGAGATCAGACCGGACTCACCGTCTCGGATCCAGGATTGTTGGACGAATTGGCGGAGATGAACAGACTGTCGGAAATAATCAAACCGGCCGCTAGCGACGAGGGTCCCTCGCCCGAATCCAGCCGTCCCGGGGAAAAGGAATATAACGACCGCGACTGGGAACAGGACGTCCACGCCCGATCGAACCAGGAAGTACCCTGCAGCAATAAAAGGTCCCTCTAGGCGGACCCCCGAGCAGGCCTGGCGAGGCTAACCACGGTTGGTAGTCAACAGTGAATGTTTGGAGTGGGAACGGAAAAGGAACGGATGGATATATTAAAGAAGGAAAACTGAGAGAAATAGAAGAATCAAAGCAAGCCCGACTACTTATCCCCGTTGACGATTATACTTGCCTCGGAGCCGAGTCACGCGAAGCCCAGGGTGGTCGGAGGGCTGTGCGCGGTATTGATTGCGCCAAGGATCTTGCCGGTCGATGGCCGCCAAAGATTGAGAAAGAGAGGTGGTCTGATCCAACGCACCTAGGCCGGGATACCACGTCCCTCCTTCCGCTGCACATCCACTCCTGCGGTTTGGCAGATGGAGCATGAACGGGAAGAGAAACAGGTCCAGGTCCCATTCACCATCCCGGATACCCGCCATGATGAACGCGCACAGACGGACCCACGCTTCGGAAGCTCGCCCCCGACGATTCTTGCGGGCAAGGGAGTACCTGCGGAGGGACTCGTCCGCTCGCTTGTCCTCGGCCGAGATGTACAGGAAGTGGGTAGATTCCCAGATGGCCCAAGCGTGAGTCACGGTGAAATCATGAAGTCTCGCTTTGAATTCCGTGAACCATGGATAGGATGGAAGCCCCATATCCGGCATCTTGGTGTGCAAGATTTTCCAGGGTTCGGTCTCCATGAGTGTGTCGATGGCGCCCGACTTCATCAGGTTAGGGTCCCAAGTCTTTGGGGACGGTGCCTTGTAAAATCGTGGGAATAACCAGAGATGCGGACGGGACAGAGATTGAGCAAGTTGGGAACTGAAGATATCAGCCAGGCTGGTATTGCCCAGTTGCTCGACTGGCCAAGGCAGTATGGCAGACCGATCCGCCCCACTGGGGAAACGCCCTCCCGATAACCATAGAAGCGGAAGTTTGGGAAAGGAGGGCGCAAGAGTAAGAGTACTCCTCCGGACTCTAGACCTGGCGGCCGGTCGCTGGGGTCGGCGTGTAGTACGCGACCCGGCCGAGGTTGAGCGTCGTTGTCTGGCCGGAGACTGGGAAAGAGGTTCCTCTGAGTCACTCAGATCGGGAGGGGTCAACCACTGATCCGGGATGTCATCGTCGTTGTCTTCCACTTTCTCCTCGGCCACTCCGTCGGAACTCGAGTTCCGCGCGACCGGAGCGGCCGGGGCGTCGACAATGCTGGGAGGCAAGGATGGGTCGGACGGGTCATGTTCCCCGGAACCAAATCCTGCCGGCGGCGGAGTCTGCAGATCTATGATCTGATCGGACCCCACTGGACTCGTCGTCCGCCTACCGGAGCGGGAATGGCAGCGACGGGTATCCGAGCGAGAACGGAGTAATGCAACGTTGACTTGCTGAATCTCGTAATCCTCGTCTTCTTCGTCATCGTCATAGATAACCGAAGGGGAGGATGGTCCCGAGTCCGAAGAAGAATTAGGGGACGTGGCCGCGGGTTCAGAAGAGG
>MIQA02000584.1:0-10907 GCA_001887855.2 Sclerospora graminicola | reverse complement strand
ATGCTCTTTCTCTTCCACCTGCATCGTGAGCGACGCAATGTTGGACGCTAATGAAGGAACCGTGGGAGCGACGAGTACCAGAGCCGGGGGCGGCACAGCGGCTGGAGGACCAGGGCTAGAGACGGAGAAAATAAAAATCTTTTCAATGATTACAATTTTTCTTAGGTACGATTTACCTCCCACATTGAATTGCTATTTTCCCACTTTGATTAAAACATAAAATTGTTAAAACATAACATTCCCACTTTGATTAAAACATAAAATTGTTAAAACATAACATTCCCACTTTGAACCAATCTAGATCCCAGTTTGACCTCAAAATGGTGTAGACAGTAAATTCACCGTGTTTTTGTATGATCGCAACGAACTCGGTTGTTTTCGAAAACGTTGTCACTGCCTGTGCTACGTTGAGAATGCTCGGAATACAATCAATATTACTAACAAAGGCTATTACGCGCTCGGTAAGCTTGAATGGCTTCAAAAATGCTGTTAAGCTCTTAGATCCAATGCACGAAGCGCATATTCCCAAGAATTGGTGCTCGTTCTTCCATTAAAATGTCACTCGGGAACTTAATCTACACGTTAAAGTGAGCATCACGCATCGTCCTGGTGTGCGTCGAAGCTACCGCGTGAATGGATTATCGAAAGAGAGGGCGGATAAGACATTTTTTGAGAACGATGAATGCAAGCGCACGTCGATTACGCAATACTTTCAAGAAGCGTATAAGATCCGTTTGCGTTATCCCAATCTGCCGTGTTTACACGTAGGCGCCCCTCAAAAGAAGAGTTATTTGCCCATGGAAGTATGCCGTATCATAGGTGGCCAAAAATGTCCTCGGAAAGCGACGGACAAACAAGTGGCCAACACGATTTGATTCACGTGCACGCCGCCGGATAAGCGCAAACATTCAATTGAACTAAAGTTGCGCGAGGCAGGATTTAGCACGGATCCGACACTGCGAGCGTTTGAATTGGAGGTGAATCCTCGAATGGTGGAGACAACAGGGCCAACTGCCGCCCCCCAGTATCGAATATAATCGTGGGGCGCGAGAGAATCCGCGCGATGGCGCGTGGAACATGCGTGAATATTTAATGCATGAATATTTTAATGAAAGTGATTACACTGTACTGCTGTAGATGAGTAATTCACGCATAACACCCGTTTTTCCTTAGGTACGATTTACCTCCCACATTGAATTGCTATTTTCCCACTTTGATTAAAACATAAAATTGTTAAAACATAACATTCCCACTTTGAACCAATCTAGATCCCAGTTTGACCTCAAAATGGTGTTACCGGTATGTATCGATGTTATAAAACTGCAAAATTCCTTCATAAAAAAATTAATTTGGGTAATGCTATGGATTATGTAATTATGTACAATACACATAAGTACGAGAGCAAATAAAAGCTCATGACAGCTACTTGTGCTGCAGTGGCTGCGAGCTTTTTGGAGCTCAGTGCTGCACTCAAGCGAGAAAACTACGCACATGCTGTGGATATCTGCAACAAAAGTGGGAAGAATTGGGACAATATGGTGATTCACTGAAAGGGAGACGCTGAATATCTAATTGTGTGGTGCTGCAGTCCGTTCCAAGTTCCCTGATGACGTTGACGCTGTCAAAGTCAAGTGTGTAGCGCTTATACGCCTCGAAAAGGTTTGCTGATGTTAATTCATGCGTGTCTGAAGCTGAAATGGAGAGGGAGTCTTACGCGTTTTGCCTCAGTTCGACAAAGCACTAGAGTTGGCCGAAAAGTACGAGTTTCTAAAGACAGAGAAGGCCTATTGTCTTTACCGTCTAAAGCAAGACGATGAAGCTCTTAAGCTGCTTGACGCAAAAGATTTGGATACGCAAAAATCCGCGCAGTTGCATATCGCGGCGCAGCTGGCACGTCAAAGTTGAGGATTCAACGCTTCGAAATCTGACGTGTTTATTTATTTGTGCAGCATTTCCGCATGGGAAACTATGATGAAAGTATTCGCATTTATGAACTGCTAATGACACGCGCCCACGAGGTGTGTGTGTGTTTGTTTGTGTGCTCTAGTCTACTCTTTGAGATATGACTGACGGTCATACTATACAACTGATAGGGCAACGATTTTCTGGAGCTACAGACAAACTTATTAGCAGCATATGCTAGTGCAGGCAGGAGTCAAGAACTAAAGGGCCGCGAATTTATTGTAAGAGTTAGTTCCCAAGATTATCTATCTTACTCTTGATAATGACAAAGAATCTTTTACTTTGTATGTGATATGCATGGTACAGATTGAGGATGGGTTCGAAGTGGCGTTCAACAAGTCTTTTGTGGCTATTCACTCGGGCGATTGGGTGACAGCAGAACAGCTGTTGCAAACTGCCGAATGTTTGTTTTGGCGCTTAAATGAAGCGATGTAAACTTACACTAATAAGCTCTTTATGTGTTGATTACGCAAAGGTTTGTGTCGCGAAAATTTTCTTGCCGAGGGCGCATCGGACGCCGAGATTGACGAAGAGTTAGCGGTTGTCAAGACACAACTAGCTTTCGTGAAACAAATGCGCGGTGATTTCGACGCGGCTCTTTCAGACTACCGCAATGTGCTCAAGCTCAAGTACGTTGTCGATCTGGACATTTTGGTCTTGTCACGAAAAAAGAGCGATGGTGTGGGTGCTGACTCTTTCTTTACGTTTGCAGATTACGCAATCGTGCTGTGGGAATCGTGGCGTCGAACAATATTGTGACGATTCGCAAGGACCGCGACGTTGTCGACTCTTTTAAGCGGTTGAAGAACATTGATGCTTCGCTGCTGTCGGACAAACTGACGCCGGCGCAGCAAGAAGCAATCCTCACAAATCGCACGCTTTTGCTTTGTCTTATGAATAAGGTGAGCCTCGACAGCAGTTGCTCAATTATTTAGTATGGTGTTCGAGACCTTTGGACCCTCAATGTTGTTTTCATGTGGTAGATGGAGGAATCGCGAGCGAGCTTGGAGGCTTTAAAACAGCAGTTTCCTGCATCCAAGTCGATCTCGGACATTGTCCTGTTGCTCGCTACGAAAGATCAGTCACCAGCTGCTGCAATTGAAGAGCTTCAGGTTCAGTGGCTTTTTTTCTCAATGCTTGTTACGTTCGACCGTCTCGCTAAACCGTGTGTGGTTGGCTGGCTATCTATGCGTCTAGGGTGATACCAGTGTTGGAGGTCGGCTCGGCCTAGCGCATGTTTACCTAACAGAAGGAGAGGTACTCAAGGCTGCTGAGTGCATTCGCTCCATCCCAGAGTTGGAGCATTCGCCTGGTACCGTTGCGACCCTCGTTGCGCTGTACGAGCAAGCTGGGGACTCGGCGTCAGCACAAGCTGTGCTGGAAAATGCATTGAGACACTACAAAGAAGGTGACGACTACACGTCTGAGCAGGCCCTAACGATTCGTGAAGGTGATTGCTGGTTCAAGATTCAAAAGAAGCAGTATCGAAAGGCTGCGGACGCGTACTTGGAGCTTCTGGAAGGCGAGACGGCGGGTGTACTCGACCGTGATCTTCGTCTTCGTTTAATGGCGTCCCTGGTCGTCGCTCTGTACGGCATTTTGTTGTCCTCGATGTCTACTGTCTTTCCTGTTGTATACTCATGTCAAGTCGAATTTATCGATGTAGATCGTTTTGTGATGCGGAAGCGGCGGGAGCTCGGTGTGCCATGCTTCCAGCTATCGAAGAGAGTGCCACTGATCCAAGTGAATTAGAGAAACAAGCGCCACGGTCCACGCGTCTGGCTGCCAAGTTTGCAGACACTGGGGACAAAAAGAACGAGTACGTGTCAGCGTTTGGTTCCCTACGTATTAGGAACAGGTATGACAGTGAGTTTCTGTCTTGTTGTAGACGTAAGCGCGCGGCCAAGACTCCTGAAAGTATTGCGCGAAAGCGTGCCAAGCGTAGAGAAGCGTATCTCGCCAAACTTCGCGCGCGTCCGGACTACAACGCGTCTATTGGCCTCTTGAACCCAGATCCCGAGCGCTGGATTCCGCGTAAACAGCGTTCACACGGTAAGCGAGGTCGTCGTGGCCGCAACCGCTTTGTCGGTGCGCAAGGAGCGGGCATGAGCACGGAAAAGGAAGCGCTCAAGCTGGATGCCGCCGCACGGGTTGCGCGCAAGGCCGAATCCGACAAACCTGCTGCGGTGGTCGTGTCTAGTGGCTCAGGCATTCGCAAGTCGAAAAAGAAGAAACGTAGATAAAGAGAAACCAGCGATGGGTGCGGTCTAGTTGCAGTTGGCAAAAGAGGAAATGATCTACTTGACCCAGGAGATAGACGACGATTCTTTTTTCCTACACCTTATGGTCTGAATTGGTTTGCGTCTGAGCTGCTGGCTGCCTAGCTACTCATCTATCTAACGTGTGGCATCGAGAAGCTGACGTGTCAAACGCACTTTCTAGACAGTCGTAAAGCTGGGAGCTTTTTCCCGCAGATAAAAAAGCTTGGCACGACGCACACGTTTCTTGCCTTTGTGAATGAATGCCTCCTGTAGCACCTTGACACTCTGTAACAGCGGCGAGTGCAAGAAGATCTTTTGCTCGTAGCCGTAGCCACCAATGTGCTGGAAATGGCACCCAACAAAAGGCAATTAACAATCACTACATGTCGGAGAGATATCAAAAGCAAGCAAACTTACGTTGCGGATGACGAAAGAGCTGCCAGTGCCGCGGTTTCGACGTGCCAACACGACGCCCTTTACACGCTGCACTCGTCCTCCAGTACGGCTCAACAGATACTGCACCTCTACCGAATCGCCTGGCTTAAAGTTGTCGATATCCTTTCCTTCTGAGGCCTTAGCCACAGCTTCTGCCTCCAGTTGCTGCAGCAACGATGCCGCGCGCTTGGTCGGAATTTTGAGTTTGGTGCGCTTCGGCTTCTCGCTCGTAGATGTACTGGACTCTGTGGAAAGAAAAGAGACTTGTGCGTTGAGAAGTGGAGTGTATCGCGACTTCGCGACCCTAGCAACGCTCATTAAGCTCCTGGTGGCAGCGGCCAACATAGTTAATCGATGTTTGATGGCCGTTCGTAGATTATGTGGTATACACAGGCCTCTTAAAAGTAGGTACTCGTAATTAGTCTGTGTGCGAAAATAGTCTGTGTTCGAAATTAGTCTGGCACAGACTAATTTAGGTGAAGAAAAATTAGTGAGCTCTCAAAACTTCCTAATTAGCTGGCCCCCTGTACCATAACGAAGGTACACGACCGTTATAGAATGATTGTTCAAAAGCAACAGCAGCTTCACAGAGGGCGGGCTTCCTGCAAATCGATCCTCTGGATATCAATGGTTTTCAAAACGCTCTTTGCTGACGTAGAGATATCGTTAAAAAAGATTGGATTACAGGCAAGAAAATTAACCATTATATTTAGAACATTTTCAACTTGTTTTTATAACTCTGGGTTAATAAATCGTACCAATATAGATTTGGAGCTTAGAGCTGTGACTTAGCCTGGTCAAAGACTGACTCGGCTTTACAGAATTATTATTACTTGGCAGCCTATTATCAATATTATTTTAAAAAGGCCCGTATTCGCTTTTTTTCTGAGATTTTAGATCCTTTAGTGTAGTTCATTACAATAATGGTCAAAAGGTAGTTACAATTTACGGGTAAAATGTAAGCGTTAAAGTATATCGACTCCACAAAGAGCAGATTAAGAGGAAGAGCAGAAGCTCTGGCTTAATAATTGACTACTTGATAGACCTCGCAGCTTTGCATTTTTGGTGAACCTTAACTCTGTCATTTCAATCCCTGAAAAACACCGAGAAAATTAGCATGATGTCGGTCAATGCAGAGAAAATATTCTAAGCTTTTGAGACCGTTGCACTTCCTTTTGCAAAAAAAATGTGACATGCGCACAACAGGATAAATCTGCCATAGCTAACAGTAAATATGTAAATAAAGATACTGAGACAGTATCCGGTAGAGGAGTTTGTCGCCATTACTAGACGTTTCAATAAGACTTCATGCTCCTGAGTTCGCTGATCTAGCGATACAGTTGATCGAATAAATACATATAATGGCGTTTCTGTAAGTGGTATTCTTGTCTGTTGGAGTCGTGTGTGACACACGGATCAATCAACGGGTTTTAAGGTACGCTGTACCTAGGTTATGGTACAAGGTGTATGTGACACTTAGTTTAACCCAGACTAATTACCAACTTATAAATTAGTCTGGCACAGACTATTTCCGAACATCCCTTAATTAGTCTGTGTTCATTAATAGTCTGGCACAGACTATTTAAGGTAGCACAGCTCAAAAACTCAGGTTCGAAATTAGTCTGGTGCAAAAATAGTCTGTGTTCGGAATTAGTCTGGCATAGACTAATTTAGGTGAAGAAAAATTAGTGAGCTCTCAAAACTTTCCCTGTACCATAACGAAGGTACAACGTACCGTAAAGAATGATGTCTAAAGCAGAGCAGCTTCACAGAGGGCGGAGGCTTCCTGCAAATCGATCCCGCTGATATCAATGGTTTTGAAGACGCTCTATACAGGTCAAGAACTATTATCCATTATGTTTTTTGAACACTTTTTTGTCTTGTTTTTAATAAATCTTTGGTAATAAAATCGTACTAGTACCAATTATAGTTTTAGGCAGCCTTTAAAGCTGTGACTAGCCTGGTAAAAAAAATGACTCGGCGTTACAGAAGTTATTATTACTTGGCAGCCTATCATCAATCTTTTTTTAAAAAGGTCCGTATTCGTAGATTGCGCGGACGCAATTAGGTAGAATATGACTTGTTCATCCGACTTCAAATTTTTATTTTGGAAAAGCCCAGACTGCTTATGCATGTTGGTGGCCCTCGGTTTGCTGGATTGCTTGGATACCAGCCAGCTAGCTACCTATTGTCAAGCAAATAAGGAGCATATAATGATTCGTTTTTCTAATTATTTTTTCTTCTTGCTTATAGAATAGAATAACACTTAAGATCAATTTTTAAACTAAAACTTGTCTCAAAAGCACTTCTAATAAAATCCTAGGAAACTATCTTGCTGCATATTGCTTTATAATTGACGAGAATACTTCGAAGTATGATAATTTGATATACCCAAAATCCCTAGTAATTTTTGATTAAAAAGCTTTGTTTTACTCCATATCTATTCGATCAACTGTATCGTTGGACCAGCAAAATATTCAGGAGCAAGAAGTTTTATTAAAACGTCTAGTAAAGGCGGCTAACTTCTCTACCGGATACTGTTTCAGTATCTTTATTTCCATATTTACTGTTAGCTATGGCGTATTCTTGTCCGTTGATTATTTAGGGAGTCACAACGGATTTTACGGTACGATGTACCCACGTTATGGTACAGATTGTGTGTGACACTTAGTTTAACACAGACTTATTACCAACTTATAAATTAGTCTGGCACAGACTATTTCCGAACATCCCTTAATTAGTCTGTGTTCATTAATAGTCTGGCACAGACTATTTAAGGTAGCACAGTGCTGAGGATCACGGAGCATGAAGTTATTCGCGAGAATCAGGTAAGATTAGGTAAGCGTTTTCAACGATCTAACGAATCAATTCGTTGGCTTTTCCGTCGGACAGCAACATGGGAGCGGGATCAACGGGTGAGCACCATCACTATCGCTGACCCCACTTATGATCAGAGTACGTATCAAAGTATTCCAGACAAATTTGCCTGGACCTGGAAAGCTGTCCTCGGGAGATCCCATAGTGGAGTAAGAACAGAAGATATGGCTAAGCAGCTAGGATATTTCGTTAACGATTGGACAACACGGCAGGTGACAGAGTTGGAAAACGACCGGCTGTTAGCACCGATATCAGCAGATGATATACGCGCAGCGATCAAGGCATTAGAACGACGCAAGGCAGCTGGACCGGATGGATTGAATAACGATTTTTATAAAGATTTCGAAGAAGATCTGACCCCGGACTTGGAAATGGTATACAACGATATCCTGAATGGAGCTGATCCCCCAGAGTCTTTTCTCGAGGCAGTGATTATACCTCTCAAGAAGAAATGGGAATCGTCAAATGCTATGGACTACAGACCAATATCGCTTTTACAGACAAGTTATAAAATTTTTGCCAAGATTTTAGTGCGACGACTTCAGAGTTTCTTAGGTCGGCTGATTGGAGATTCCCAGCAGGGTTTCGTACATGGACGGCGCATGGATAGGGCAGTGGTAATTATGATGGCAATATTGCAACAATATGAAAACGCAAATGAGAAGACTGAAGAAGCGAGTGGAGTAATTATGTTTATTGATTTTGCCAAGGCTTATGATACCGTGGATCGACATTTTCTGATGGCAACACTAACTAAGTTTGGGTTCTCGCAACGATTTTTCGATTTAATGTGGGCCCTCCACAATGGAACGAACGCCCGGTTTCTAGTGTATGGCGAACTGTCGGAACCCCTACAAATTGTATCCGGAATCAGACAGGGCTGTCCTTTGGCACCGCTATTATTTATTTTAGCGGTCGAGCCGCTGGGTATGGCTATTGCACAAGAAAGAGGATTACAAGGGTGTGCCCTACGCGGAGACGATACGAACGTTTTGCACAAATTCTCAGCGTTCGTCGACGACTCGACGATTTTCTTTGCGCAAGGGACACAAAGTGAACACAGCGTTGGCAATTGTCAAACAATTTGGATACCTTTCCGGATTGAAGATTCAACCTGCGAAAAGTAATATCATGTTTTTCGAGACCACCCATCAACGGGACGAGTGGTGTGGTATGCCGGTAGTCAAGAAGAATGATACCATCAGGTACCTCGGGTATCAGATAGGAAGAAAACAGTTAGCTGCGGTCAACTGGGCGGTACGTATTCGAATGCTCCAACGGCGGTTACTCACGGCGACTAAATGTAGCACAACAGTGATGGACCGAGTAACATTGTTCAACGCGGTGGCAATGCCGGCGATTCTATTCACGGCGAAGATGTTCCTGCCTGACGATACTACTTATAAAGAGCTGGTTCATATACAAAAGCAGTTTCTTTGGGGAGGTCAAGTATCCACAGACCCGAGTAGGCATAAAATCTCGCCTCATTTGTTATATATTCCGAAGAGTGCAGGCGGACTGGGTCTCATTTCTATTCCGGTCGCAGTACATACGCTAGCAGTCAAGGAAGCGACGATGTGGCTACTGGAGATTTGGGACCGTTATTCGCAAGCGTGGAGGAATTGGTGGCATATGTTGCAGCCTAATCACACTAATTTATGGATTTCTCCCTGTTACTTTCGTAGATACAAGGGGAGCACGGGAAATATAAGGTTGCCGGCACAAGTTCAGCATCACTTGGCACGATACTTAAGTCCAGCGCAGGAGACCTTTACGCAGATTGACAGGTACGTAAAGGCTCATCTTCAAGGGTTAAGCCAGAAATGCGAAACACAGTACGTGGAACCAGCAACGGGAGTTTCATACGGGGAGACTATTACGGTTCGAGCGGATTTGGATGAGATCGAGTGGCATGGTCTTAGCCCGGACTATGTGAATACCTTTTGGGGAACGTTTCATTGGAATGATAATCCGTGGATTTCAGAAGGGATGGGACTATGTCTACCACGGCAGAAATATGATAGACTACCGGTGTCGACAATACAAGAGTTGGGCATTACGAGAATAGCGGCGTATAAGTACCAGTGGCAGGTAAAGTTCAAGGGATTAATAGGACACACTAGAGCTAAGGTAGGGAGGTGGCTACTCTCGATCATATTGTGCTCTCCAAGGGTGCCAATTGGAGAAGATATTGGGTATGCGGGGCCGTTACGATTATTGTGGACACCGGATATCTGGACTAATGTTACGTGGAAACCGGATGCTAGTCGTCGAATACGAGGGGTATGCAACACTACACAAAATCAATGGGTTCTCCTACAACGCAGTGGCGGGATCTACTGGGATTGTGAGTTGACGAATGCCGCGGACAATGCTGTAAACAGAAGAGAACAAGCAAGAGAAGGGGATGAATTACGGGGCCTGGTATTTGCAGCACACCCGGCTATTCACGGCTTCCCATGGTGGGTGAAGGAAGGCATTACGTATGCGAACATTAAGCAGTGGATGCGGCGTTCCTTTCGAAGAGTTTACTACAGATTGCTTTCGCGAGGTTTAAAGAAGATCGAGCAACGGTGGGAAGAGAGAACACAACAAGCAGACTGGAGTTTGTATTTACAGGATCAAGAACCAGCGGCATTGTGGCAGCATGGAAATTTACTCTCGGATTATCAACTCTAGTGCATGTATAGAGCGGCCACGTTCCAGCTCAATGTCCACTATGATGGATACAATCAATAAGGAGGGTGTGCTAGGGATCGACAATGTAGCGCACCTGGGAAAGGGGTCACACATATTGTGTGGGGGTGCAGTCTGGCCAAAACATTTTGGCTTCGACTTCTTAGTAGTTGGAACGGCTGGTGGATGACAGAACACGAGGTTCTGCAGGCACAACGTTATTTCGCGACACGAGAAGCACCAAGAATATCAGAAACGATGATGGAAAGATTAAGAAACAGATGTGGAGCAAATGCGGAGGCGTGCAGTAGGAGTTTAAAACGACTTTGGTGGGCATTTTGTTCGATTGGGATGACCTGGATGTGGCAACTACGAAATGAGGCGGTGCATCAAGGCGTACAGAGGACGAAGTATGAACACTTCCACACCGTGTGGAATAAAACAATCGCGCAGGTAACTGCTGTTGCGGTGTACGAACAACAACACCCCAGATCAAGATAAAGGGGGATTCAACTGCAAGTTTGTTTGGAGTGCTTCCAAGAAAGATTATGTGACCATTCAAGAGATCAGCGCAAAAGATTAAATGCCCGAACAGAGGGAGACAAGCGATCAGAGATAGGTTTACAAACTGCTCTTAGGAATTTCATTGTGGCTAATAGTTAAGAGACTAAATAGACTGCGAATTAACAACAACAA
>MIQA02000582.1:10428-20973 GCA_001887855.2 Sclerospora graminicola | reverse complement strand
ATTTATTTAATTAAATAGCCTATCCTAAAGTTTCTCTTAAATAAACTAAGGAGGACCAAATTACATTTGGTCCTGACTAATTGCACGTTTCCTCACTGCAATTTTACAGTGTAAGCCAGTAACAGCTAGCCTGTTACAGGAAGTGAATTTTATTATCAATAACCAATGCTAAAGAGCTCGGTAACCTTTTGCTGTTTCATCGATGACAGCAGGCCATCACGAGCGTGGACCATCACGCATCGCAGGTTCACGTCTTGAACGCCTTGATCAAGCACATAAACCGCCAGTTGCTGGCATGCACGTTACGCCTCCACGTGTGAGAATGGTTCCTGCACCCCCTCCTCTTTGTCGCCACCATCTGCCCCGTCGTCCGACCACAAACACTCTCTGCGTTCACTTCTTCAACACCGATATATGCTTTGGCGTCAAGCGAGTCGTCCCACCCGAGTCGATCGATAAGGTCGCGGAGCTCCGGCAAGTCTGTTTCGTGCGACGGCTCATTGTCTTGCTTGAGTCGAGCCACCATTGGAGCAGGTACAATGCCGGTGAGGCACCAGCAGTTGCAAATGGTGGTTGCAGATATACCTATCCATGCATCGACAGTGAACTTGAAGGCATCAACACCTTTCGCGGTCCTCCAGTTGGTCGATAATACAGCGCACCAAGAGCTTCTTGTTCTTCAGCTTGAAGCTCTGGATGACGCCGGCATCCAACGGCTCAACGAACGAGGTGTTTGGCGTCAAGAAGAACACGTGGACGTTACTCAAGTCGATGGGCAGATGGCAGCTGGCGTTGTCAACCAAGAGGAGTATCTTCCGGCCGTGTATCTTGGCGTTGAGAATGCGAAGCCAAACGGTGAATATAGCGCTGGTCATCCACGCCTTCTTGTTCCAGTAGTAGTTGATAGGAAGCGACGCGACGTTGACGCCTCGGAAACTCCGTGGAGCCTTGGCCTTGTTGATCACAATTGGCGTCAACTTCTCGCTGCCGTCGAGGTTGCAGCACAGTCCAATCGTGATGCGCGTCTTGTCCTTTTTCTTGCCTCGGATGGCACGCGTCGCCAAAGTTTGACTTGGTGGCATGCGAAAGAATGAACCAGTCTCATCCATGTTGAAGACATCAGCTGGGTCGTACTGCTCCAGTAGGCCTTGCATTTTGCGTCGCTGATTCAGAAGCTTGGACGTGTCGACCGAACTTGCTTCACCGTGGACTTGACGGAGCCGCACGTCGTTGCGTTGCTTGAACTTTTGCACCCACGAGAAGGACACCGAACGAGGAAACAGGAGCGCATTGGCTTTCTCCCAAAACACAAAATCACTGAGCACGCAGTTTTCCTCGTGTGCGTTCACAAACGCCAAGAGCTCTTGCTCCATCACTGGGTACTGGGGGCGACGACTGTGCTTGGCATGGGCGGTGGTGTATGGAGCTTCAAGGACTCTCACAATCCTGTTGACAGTCGACCTGCCGATGACTTTGCCAAACTCCGAGCGCACCCGACCACACAGCTGGTCGTCGGTCAATCCGGCATGACTGGTGCTATAGCGCCGAAGGCAGTTCTTCTGGGCAAGCGTGAGGTGGATGCGGTTCTTCGTCATCGGTGGAATTGGAAATGGCACGATGGTGTCGGCACAGCTTTCCGTCAGAGTCGTTGGATGCTCTTGTTGGTGCGTTTTGGTCCAGTCATTTTGTGTTCTTATAGAAGAATGCTCTTAAAGCGAATAAGAGCACTTAATAACCTAATATTTGTATACTGTCGCTCCGTTCACGCGATTGGTGGTCTAATAAAAACATTGCTCTTATATCATGGTTTCATAAATGGTAAGTTGTCTGTAGCGACATACTTAAATACGAAACCTTCTGAGGGGAAAACGACGAACTGGATGCACACCTTGTAGACCCCAAAATTTTAGAACTTTTTCGAATTTCAGTAGAAATCTTCAGTTGAATGACGTGGGCATGTAAAAGCAGGGTTGGAAGTTTAACGATTTCTCATTGAACAGCACGTTCATTTAGTTTGAGCACCGTGGGGGATTGAGCATGTGTTACCGTAAAATGCATGCCAAAGGCGGTACCTGTAAGACTAAACCCGACCGTGGTGGAGTGGCACGCTGCTCACTTCAGGACCAGGAGATCCCGGGCCCAACCAATTTGGTTGAATTGTAAGTATAAGGAGACGCATTCAACCTGTACGACAAAACCCTATTAAAACTGTTGTGGCTAGTGGGCAATCCAAAATTATGTGTAGCACACTAACATGCTTTATGGATTCGAAGCGTAAAGTAGTGTGGCTTCACAAGCTTTTGAACATAATCTCGAATCACTAGGATTATTCCTAAAGTCATCTATTTGGGTAATGTAAAGTTTCAGCTCTTAAGCAGTCCCAATTTTGCACCCAGCGACGGTTGCGGAGGATCTGGACTACGCTCGCAGCCTAGAGGGAACTACTACCTAAAGATACATCGGTATGCCGTACCCGGGTGAAAGTCCCGGGAAAGGGGATACCCAACTTATAGTTGACATCACACGTAATCGGACGGAAGGGGAACCCTCTGGTCCAACTATCGATGATACCAAAATCTCAAATTAGTGACACTGTCACAGGGGATAAGGAAGGTCAAGAAATGGAATTGGGTGATGTAACGCCACCGGGAAGCACGAAAGACTCTAAAGAATTTCACCCAGTAGTAGTAGATGTAATGGAAGATCAGAACCAAGCAGGCGCTGTAACGTTACCAGCCTCAGTTGGATTGCCCCTGCAGGACTGCCCGAAAACTTCAACGCCAAAGGAACTAGCAGATGTACTACTTGAGGCACATAAAGACGTGTCACAACCGAGACCAAGGCTACAGACCTGGCTCGATCTTAAGTAACAACTGTTTAAAGAAATATATGAACCCCCTACCCAGGACTTAAACAAGGAGGAAATTCTTCTATAAATTACCACTCCTCTCAAGACTTGGGTAGGAAAGCTTAATTGACATGCTTGAACTTGTTGTGGCTCAAGGACAAACACGGCTAGTATGGAAGCAAAAGGTACATGTGGCATGTAAAGTACACCTTTTACCGGTGTTCTTCCCAATTGCTTAATTCAAAACAACCAGTACAAAAATGGGCTGTATACAGACCAAACGTTTCGATTCAAAACAACCGTAACATTTTTCAAAATGACCAACGTACCGTCTGTTAAGGTTAGGTGTAACACACCATTGCAGTACACTGTACGTAAAGTATAATGTGCTCAACGACGTGTCTGGTAGCGGCAATGGGGTTGTGCTGTATCTCCATGGAATCGGCGACCACTGCCGTCGTAACATAACATTCTACGAGCGTTTGTGCAGAGAATAACCTATGACTTGCTTAATCATGGTGTGAGTGACCTCAATCAGCATAAGACGTGTGGGCACATTACTGTATGAATTTACGGGGATAATATAAACGACTTTATTACGTTCGCAAAGCGCTCAATCTTTATCAATGCGCTGAAGAACTGGCGAGAGCACCAGCATCGTCGCGGAAAAATTCACTTAATTCTCACCATATAACTGACTGATTTTTTCTCACTTTTTCTCTCTTCTTTTTGTCGCCGCCGTCGTTTTGTACACTTGCTATTTCCTCCCATCTTGGTGCCTTCTTTCCGTGTTTTCGTCGTCTTCACCTTGGTAAAGCCACTTTTTAGCGGTTCCAAGACACTTTGACCCAGTCCAAACTCCTTTTCTTCCTTCCAACTTTGTCCAGAAACTTGAAGTTGCACTCGACGATGATAATGAGCAATGGGAATCGCTGGAATATGTCACCGTTTCTTCACTTCATCTCGCTCTTCCGAGACTTCTTTTACTTGTGGACTTGTGATAGTAAAGACATCAATCTCTTGAGCTTTCGCGGCTTGAGTTCGTTGTTGTTTCTTGCGTTTGCGCTCGTCTTCATCCTGATCAAACACTTCCAAGTACTTTTCATTGTCAGTAATGAGTCGATACCCTGCGGGATACATTGCTCCTGGCCACGTCGTGCTAAACTGCTCTTCTAACACATAAAGCGAGCCACTGGTCGAGACTGCGAGCACACTGTCGCGACCTCGATCCCATACAAACGCCAAGACACCATCCTTGACGCCAATATTATACTGGTCTGTAGGTTTGCCTCGAAAATATGCTCGATGCCCGGTAAAGAGACCATTTTCTCCGACATGACGATGACGAACCGCTGGAGTCCCTACCACAAAGTCTTTGTCCCCGCTAAAGCAACACACGGCCCACGGAGCACGGACTGCTCCTTTCGAATGAAGCGCCACTTCTTCAAGCCAAAGCGGGTGTTCGTTTGTGGCTGTGGTTGGAATCTCGAAGGGCAAAATCAATTGAAACTCGTGAATGGCTTTCGAACTCGTCAAAAGCAGTGCAGTTTCACGGACATTAACACAAAGATCGACAAATTGGGCCCGACAGTTAAAGTAACACGATCGAGACATTTAAATGTCGAGGTCGAGCACTGCGAACGTCGTGCGCGACGTTGTACAGTAATACGACGTCCAGAACGCCCATAGCGTGCACAAGAAGCAAGGATGACATGTCGGGCGGTGGTTTGTGACGTCGAGGGTAAAATGTCCGTGTTCTCGAGGTGGATAGCGTCCAGTTCGGTACGTTACCCCGACCCGAGATTCAAAACCACGGGACGAGCATTCCAGTAACTCAAATTTCATGCTGCCTTCCTTGCAGGATCCGCTGATGTCGATCCGACAAAGAGTTTTAATTGTTTGTTACTTAGTGTAGGAACTGGTGTGATTCTACCGGTATTGGTGGCAAATATGCGACATTGATCATTTTGAAAAAAAATCAGATCGTTTTGAAACATCCTGTTTTAGAACTATACGTATGGGTATACACTTTTTATACATGTACCGTCTTTGGGTGGGCGTTTTGAATTAAACAATTGGGAAGAACGACCGGTAAAAGGTTTAGTGAAGAAAATCCAACAAACCTTAGAAACGGTGCTTCTAAGTTGATTTGCAAGAGCCAAGTCGAAGAAGCGTCCAAACGTGGCGCGGTTCTCAATGCTTGGCTTCATAAAGTTGCTGGAGCCACTGTGGATACCCAGCCAAAGAAGAAGACGGTGAATGATTTTCTTTTCAATACAACTCAAGCAGAGATGAATGAGTTGAATCTTATTTGAAAATTTGAGAAGGCCTGTGTGTAAAAGAGCAGGTTGGTAAGGGGGCTCCGTAGGAATGGAAGATAGTCAAAGGACTAGCAGAAGGATCTAATATTGCGCGCTATCTCCCGCCCTTTCTATGGAATATAATGATCACGGCGGACAGATTGCCGGTCATTCTTACCGTAAGAGTACAGGTGAAAGGCTGTCTATCCATGGATATGACAGTCAAAATGGCGAAAAAAGGAGTCTTTCAAAGTACTAAACGTATCCAGGAAAGCATTGCAATGGCGGCGACAGCGCGTGGAATCACGTCCGGTTGACTATGGGAAGTGTTGGTCAAGGTCAAAGGGATCATTAATGATCAGTCTAAACATCGTTTAAATTTCCATTTTACACAAGAGCTGCAGCAAAAGGCTATGAGGGTGTCGTAGTGCCATACTATAAGCATCTACATCACCTACACAATGAACATGCCAAAAGGGAGATAACGAAAGAAACATCGGTTTGGGAGCGACAAGTCAGAGGATCGGAAGGAATCATTGGATCTGACAAAGTGTACACAGCCCTGGTCAGGAATATTTATCGCAACATCGATATTTTAAAATTGAATGCTAATTTGGAATCAATTATTCAGGTATTATTCAGGTTTTAGGAGATCGACGAAGGTGGGCCTATGTCAGCAAATTCGATGGTTTGGGAGTTGACCATCGTGGCCGGGGACTGTCTCGCGATACTAGTTGGGGTTATGAGGAACATTTGATGCGGGGTAGTATTACTGGTAGAGCAACCTTTAACACGTGGACGACGCCATTGTTTGCGGTGCGGAGCAGTCGGACATCAGATGAGAGGATGTCCGACCTCAGATAAAGCACTACACTCAGACATTTATCTGCTAGTATCCGTGGAACGCGTCAATACCATCGCGGGGAGGAAATGAGATAAGAAGTCCGGGAAAATAAATGAATGGATTCAGGTCTCCACCAAAAAAGTCTGCTGTATGTCAATAGGTATGAGAGATTTACTTAATGGGGCCGAAAAAGATGGGTTCAACCTTAATGTGCCGCTCGTACTTAGTCGATATTTTTCAATAAATATACTTTCAAATATCAGCAGCGATGCGTCTTGTTACGTCGATGAGCACCACGGGTTTGACACAATAGCCATCCATGAAGGCCAGGCACTACACCTTTTACCCGTCGTGGGTGGCGTCGTGGTTACGAATTCGGAGAAACCAACTCCAACCTACGTTTTTTTCAGAATGGAATCGAGGCCATCCCAGCTCCATTTGATTGCTCCGTCGTCTCAAGACATTGCATGTCCGCATGGTTACACACGTCAGAACCGCTCAGGCGGTTGTAGAGTAATTCACCTACTTTGGATGGTTTAATGACGCATGAGACGAATTTCCTGGATAATCCGTTTAGCATCAATGGAATCATTGCAAGCATTGATGGCAAGTGGTTGACCCGTTTTCGTGTCGCTAGCGCCAATGACGCAGCCATGCGCGGCTTATCTACAGCCTTAGTCATTTGATATCGCTTCAGGATGTCAGTTTGTATTGTCAGACTCACTGGCTGCATCACTGATCCTGATGGGCTAACTTGCTGTGTTTGTGCATTGGGGTCTAAACCGGGTGCGTTTTCATCAATAAGTTTCACGGTACTGTCGATAGATAAGAGCACGACATTGCTACAAATGCGGTCATAAAGGCTTCAAAACCAATGCTAGCTGAACTCGCCTACAAGTAAATTTTGCAGATAGCAACGTAAACCACTGCGGCATAGCGCCCCGGTCTATGCCGGAGCAAATAACGCTCTCTCGAAGCGTTCGCGAGGTGCTGTCCAGCACCAAGAACGGTGCTAGATTAACCTTGGCAAGACCGACAACAGTTGTTCCGAAGATTCCTTAGTTTCACCACTGTCTACCACTTCTCACACTTCAATTATACTAAAGCGACCCCCCCCCCGATGATCCAGCAAACGGAATTTCGTGCCTGAATTCCATTTTGGGATTTCATCTGGCTGGCATGTTCACGTCTGTGCGACGCAATTCGCGGATGATGTCGGTGCATATACATTAGTCTTACCATCCGTCACCAAACGAAGAACAAGAAATACGCGACGGTTCGACGGCCAATTCTCGTCGTCAGCCTCCGATTCATCCGTTAGTTCATCGTCATTGCTGTTTACCGCAAAACACAACGACATAAAATATTATCGATATTTTCTAATAAGTACGAGGGACCCCATTAAGGTTGAACCCATCTTTTTTGGCCCCAATAAGTAAATCTCTCCAATAGGTATACATGTACAAAAAAGGAAAACAAGTAGAAAAAGTAGACGACCAAGGAGTGGCAGGGAATGAACCACTAAAACCACGATCAAAAGCAGCCGTCGGCCGGATATTAAGATTGCAACAGGATTCCTGAACCAGAAAACGAACCACCAACAACCCAATCCGCAGCTGGAGAACATGGAGCAAATGGATCAGGCAAGCACCGAAGCAAATTACAACAAAAGAAGAACATTAAGCTACAAGTATTAGAAGCACATAAAAACGGATCAAGGGGTTGCTAGAGGACATAACACAGCAAACATGGAGAGATGGTGTGGTTTAGCTGGTAAGAAGCACCAACAATAGTACCGCAAGAGGCTTATAGATTTGACAACCTGAAAGACTTGACACCTTCAGTTTTTCCTGTATTAACGGTTGGCCAATCAAAACACAGAAACATTTTTGTTCAACCTTTTTTTGATTATAGAAAACAACATACCTCGTTTTAAAACTCAAAAGTGTGGATAGGATGAATAAAAAAATCGATCTCTCTCTCAAAAAATGGCCATGATCAAGGGCTTGTAAGCATCGACTATTTCCGTGTTGAATGGGACTCTGCGGCCAATTTCTCGTTTCCAACAAAAGCAGACAGCTTGCGTGACGCCCACGGTTAGCCCATGGTTTGGTTACAGCGGTTGCTTCGCTCTGACTAGATTAATCTCTTAATTGCCATCAACCGGATATCATTTTCTCATGGTTCATGTTGATTCCTTTTGTAATCATACCCTTCGGTGACGATGTGGAAACATGACTTTCAACGAATCTAAAGTATACCAAGTTGAGCAAGTCGGCTTTTGTCATTCCTCTGCTCATTACGCAAGACTTAAACCGTTTGATTGACACGTCATTACCGATTATCTTCCGGGGAGAGAAACCGAGGACATCTAAGCTGGCGAAAAATATTATGAAAGCTTCTCCTGCTTTACTTCTTGCTCTTTCGGTATATCAATCCTCTGAAAACGTTGCAACAAATATCTTGCGATCACCATCAACACGGTCGCTGGCTTCCAAAACTAAAATTATAGTATGTAGTGCCGATTGGTGCAATACGATGGAGGACCCCAAGGCGATTGTTGAATGTCAGCTTTAAATGATGACTCCTTTTCGAATTCCCTATCTTGAGGAAGCACTCGGTGTGTTAATCAATACCCACATCGAAAGGCTCTAACAATGCGAATAGTTAGAGTCAAATGCTGTCTGCGTAGGATCTTATATGTCTGATCTCTTCTGTAAGCTGCATGGTCAGTTTTCATACCATTTTTTTTCTTGCCGTGACATTTCATCGCGCTTTTTAGTACATCTTGTCACCACTCATGGGTACATGAAAATTATGAAGTGTATGCCCAAGTCTGTGAAATTGTTGGTACGATGCCTGTTAGGGGGAGTATTACGCCTACAATGGGGCTGGCACGTTCTCCTTGCTATAGCAATGCACAGATGTGTTCACCTCTCAAGGCAATTGTCGGCTCCGGCGCAGATTTCTGTGTTTATACCACGGGGGCAGCGACGCAGATGTTGAGGGAACTGAATGTTTTGATGGATCCGTTCACGAGAAATTAATCGACTTAGAATCTCATGAATCGTGGAGAACGCGTCTACAATATATGCTTGGAACAGAAAGCCGAGAACCTATCAGGATTGTTCATCACGGGGTTTGTATTGTTATAAACAATCTTACTAACGGGAAGCCGACTCATAAGGCAATTTGGAGAGCTGTTTGGTGGAAACCAGCTCAACCTGATGGAGATACGTCGCTTAGAGCTGAGCGCTATGAACGTGGTGAGCAAATATATGATGAGACTGACAATGGTCAGTGCGATTGTTGAAAACAAGCACGCCAGGGCTAAAATCGCCATAAATACAAGTCTGGTGGTCCGTTTGAGGAAAAAGCGACGGACATTATACAACATGTCTTGCTGCTACAAAAGTAGCATTGCTACTTTTCATGTTCATGCCATGCGATGGTTAAGCATGCTTTGAAGATAAGGCTCAACTAAACCCGCTGTTAATCAGGTAAAATTGTTATTCCTGTCATTGTCAGCTTCGTTTGCTGCATGCGCTCTTTGCCGTGTCCTCTCTGAAAAATGTGCAATTCCGTTCACTGCACCAGACAAATGGGCGACATCTCTCTCCTCGCAGCTCTCCATCCCGCCATACTTTAGACATCGGCGTCACCGTAATTTGCACCGGCAGTGACATTTTTATTGATCACAGTCGTTCATTCGTCTCCTGGATCCTTTGCTTTTGCTGTGCATAAAACTTCAGCATTTCCCTCATGACCAGTGCTTGCTCCTCCATTTGCGTCATCGCTAGCTCAATGCTGACCGCATTCTGTAGTTTACCTGACATCGTGAAGTCTACTTACTGCGTCTCCTGGCAGAGCTGGAAAGACCTGCCTGCAGTGGCCTTGCGTTTTACAGTATCTTTCCCAAGTAGTTCAATGCCCTTTTCCAGCTGATCGAAATGCAGTTCAACCTGCGACACACTGTTCTACCAGGCACGTAAAAAATAAAAAAAGCATTCGTTGCCCATGAACAACACAACAAATACCAAAGCAACCTCGAACGTTTTAATGTATGGTCATCCTGTAAACTACCGTGTTTTGTGTGTCGTTTGTACCCAGTTTTGTAAAATATTGACATTTATTAATTGGCCAATCAGCCTCCATGTCAAGAGTCGGAAAGATTTGATACCCGTCGAACTTGATTGGGAGAGGTGTGGTGGAGCCGATTTCCAAATCCATGACCGAAGTCGTGGGTGGAATCCGGATACCCACTGGCCCGGACGACCAACTATCGGAGGGGGTACTCCGTCGATCCTGATCAGCATCGGAATCAGATGCATCACCACTGTGATGACTGATCTGATCCTCCCGGTCACCTGGCCGGTCTTCATGCTCGTCAGGATCTATGTTTAACTTCATCTCACCTTGTGTACCCGTCGATCGGGGCTGATTACACTCACTTAGGTGAACTCGGTGACGAAAAGGATGATCTTGATCAGGTCGGAGGGTTTGACCTTCTCGAGACGGGGGGTGCCCTCGGGTGGAAATCTTCACCGGAGAAC
>MIQA02000580.1:0-10939 GCA_001887855.2 Sclerospora graminicola | reverse complement strand
AATATGGGTTCTACTGTAATTTGGGGGTGAGTCTATGGTTTTGGGGGTGATTATAAACGCCCCCTTAATAAAGACCCATTTACAAAAAAAGGCGCAGCCTCCCACACATTGTTCGGACACTCAATATGCCCCCCCCGCACATGCTTTCTGAGATCTTTGCTTGGAGCGAGCAGATATACAATATTCCGATGATCACAGTACTGTTGTCAAAGATAATGATGCGTCTCAACATGCTGTCTCTATGTCCCCACTTCAGCAAGATAAGAAATATACCGGTATCGAAGATATACCGGTATATCGGTAACACTACCGATATGACTCGAGTCATCATGGATAGGACATCATTTGTATGTTTGTGACTAGCGTCATAATGGATAGGACAATAAATCAGGATACACGTAAAGGCTTAGACGTGGCACGTAGCGAGCTAAGGACCTAATTTAATCACTTTGCATTTTGCTCTAAACCACTCAAGCGACCTTTTCATTAGGTTATGAGCCCAAGCCCCGTAAACTCTGCCCCCGCTTTCAACTCCGACTATGCATTCGCCATGGACACCTTCGTGCCCAATCGCGTCAACAAGTTCGACGGAACCAATTTCCACACGTGGAAATTCGAGATGCAGATGGTGCTGGAAGAGGGAAATCACAAGGGGAGAGATTAAGCTGGAGCACCTGACAACTCCGCTGGACCAATCATCGTTCAAGCGAAAGTCACACAAGGCGCTCGCGATCATCTGTCTAGCGATGGAAGGTTCACAACTGTCTCTGGTCCGGTCATCGAGTGGTGCGCATGATGCATGGTCAAGATTAATAGCACACTTCGAGAAGAGGAGCCTGGCCAATAAGCTATTCCTTCGTCGACGTTTCTTTACGACCATGGTCGATGAAGGTGATGATGTGCTGGAGCATATTAACAAGGTCAAGACTTTAGCGGAGCAGCTCAACGCAGTCGGTGCTCCGTTTAGTGAAGACGACCTAGTGATCACGCTTCTGAGCTGTCTGAATGAGCCGTATCAATTTCTCATCACGGCATTGGAATCGCGTTCCAACACGTTAACATGGGAACTCATGACGTCTCGATTTCTGCATAAGGACATGAAGCGCAAAGAGCAAGGTGGTGGCGTCGATGGAGCCGCACATGGTCAAGCTTAATCGTTCATGACTCGTGACAACAACAAGCGCAGAAGACGTCCGGAGAAGAAGAATACCGGAGCGTGCAACTACTGCGGCAAACAAGGACATTGGATTGTGGTGGAGCCGATTTCCGAATCCATGACCGAAGTCTTGGGTGGAATCCGGATACCCACTGGCCCGGACGACCAACTATCGAAGGGGGTACTCCGTCGATCCTGATCAGCATCAGAATCAGATGAATCACCATTGTGGTGACTGATCTGATCCTCCCGGTCATCTGGCCGGTCGTCATGCGCGTCAGGATCTATGTTCAACTTCATCTCACCTTGTGTACCCGTTGATCGGGGGTGGTTACACTCACTTAGGTGGACTCGGTGACGAAAACGATGATCTTGATCAGGTCGGAGGGTTTGACCTTCTCGAGACGGGGGGTGTCCTCGGGTGGAAATCTTCACCGGAGAACGGGTTGGGGTCGATACTTAATCAGTATCTAGGCACTGATCGGGAAAGTTCGTCCGATCAGGCCAGCCAATGAGAGAGAGATAATAAGAAACCAAGAAAACGCGATCAAACCACGATCTTCCACAGTAATCCACAAACGTTATCTCCACAAAACCTTTTCCAATATTAATGACGTGTTCCAAACACGTGTGCGTTGAGGGTGAGGTTCGATCACCTAAACAAACCCGTCGGGGGTCTTCCGGTAAGCCAAAATGCGTCTAAGCGCGTCTTAACCGGGAATTAGTTGAGCAAGAGGGGACTAGTTAACCCTGTGCTCCCAATGACCGCAACACGTGGCGGAGCGACTCTTTGCTTAGGGGGAAAATCAAAACCTGTTATTATATATGCAATGTCCTATACCTAGTGTACCATACACCAACTCATGCCTGATTTATACTTCGACCCTGTTCACTTCGTCGCACGGTTGCATAGCACCACCTTGCCCATCCTGGCTGCACCTTCAAGCTGATCTGTACCACTTCTGCCCTGATCACGGCCGGACTTCTATAACGATCTTCAACCATCCCGATCTTCGATAAACAACTTGGAAACCACTTGAGATCTGCCCTTCTGACACTTGTTCACTTCATATCCAGCCCGACTTAACTGAGAACTTCACCTGCCTTCGCGTCTGGACGCCGGTTTGAGGCTGATCAGCCCCGATCATGATCGGCATAGCGATCAGCCGAGTGATCGGGCAGTGATCAGGGCGATCAGCCCTTGATCACTTCGGAAACTCTCTGGGTCACCATCACAACGACTTTATTCGCCCGCTCAGCCATACTCCTGACCTCCATCCCCTGTCGGGGTAACCATATCACATCGATTTCAGCCGATCGGGCCTGATCGGGCCTTCTCACGTCATCCCTGGACAAATCCATCGGTCATCATCACTTGCCTTGACTTGACATCACTCGCACGACTCGCCATTCCACATGCCCCATTCCATTCCACATCTGATCTTCGTATTTTGGGGCATAATCGGTTGGCTTGGCCGATCGGGCCGGAACTTCGTATCAAATCACCTTCAACATCTGCACTGTCCATAGTTCGGCCCGATAACTGTCTCTGACGTGCCACGTCATCGTTGCTGCGGTGTCTTAACTTGTCTCTGCCGATCTTGTCGTACATCCACGTGAACTCCACTTAATAAACGTTATCCCGATCGCGATCGTGATCTTCGCTGTTCCGTTGGTATTTGGGACCGGGCGTAGTAACTGTGCTTGGCTCATTCCTTCATATCACGAGCACCCGTTGTCCACTACCTTTTCGTCGTATGCTCGATCAGCCCTTCCCACCCATCAACTGTCTCACGTTGATGGGTGTTCCATCGTCACCAATCAACGGCCATGTGTGGTCCACCTCATTCTCAACATTTTTCCAGATCGCTTTACCACAGCCGCCCCTGAGCCTAACTGCAGCCGCGCAACGACTGCAGTTCGACTCATTCATTTCCAAATTTCCTCTTTGGCGACTACCATGGCTGACTCGAGACGATCTTCTCTTCCTTCTCCGCCATCTTCGGCTGCCCTTCCGATCACCGACTCATCTCCCAGTTCAAGCTCGGCTGATCCAGCGACCACCCCGATCACGACCACGGCACCGATCACGACCAGTCTCATCCGTCCAACGACGACCCTGACTTCGTATCGTCCGCCTTGGAGTCTTCCCGCTCGGCCTTCTTCAGATCGCCCTGTCAGTTACTTGGAACAGCTCGCTCGTCTAGTGGAGGGATCTGGTCCACTCACGTTGGGGTCCATGGAAGCTTGCCGACTACGGTTGGAACTCCGAAGCGCAATTCCCGAGTTGGTTTCTCTATATTATACTAATCGGACGCTTAATGCCGAGTTATTCGACCGTCGGGTCGTTATCGATACCCTGGAACGTGATTCTGCCGATCTAGCTAGCCAGCTGTCGGCTCTCTGATTAGATCGCGACAGACTTGACCGTGATCTGCAAGACATGACCGGCCGCGTCCAGAGTCTGACGATGGAGCGTGATCAGCTATCTGCTGACCTCGCTGCTCTGCGCCTCTCCAAGCCTTCGGATACGGTCGCCTCTCTACAGTCGTTGGTCCGTTCGCTGACTATTACTGTTCGCGATCAAGGTATGCTTATCCCATTTGTTTCTTCTGCGATCTGTATATGACTTTCCATGTTTGCTTCCAGATGAACGTATCGAGGCGATGAAGGGTTCAATGGTCGAGATGGTGGATCATCTGCAACAGCTCGATGATCACCGTCTCGACCATGATCAGCTGCTTCGTGACAAGATCCGCACTGCCGAGGACGTAGAGCGTCGGGAAGTCGAGATGCGCTACTCAGATGAGCAGGTCCAGCTCCTGGTAAAGCAGCTTTCCGATTCACGCCTCGGCCGCGCCAACATACAGAAAAGGTTGTGCGAGAGTCGGAAGGAAGCTGAAGATTGTCGGCGCGAGCTTAATCTTGCTCGGGTTAAACTTGAAACCCTAGAGCTCGATGATCGCGCCTGGATCCAGCATAACGCCGACTTGAGGAAGATTGCGGTCCAGACTATGGAAAGGTGGACCGGCCCGAGCACCGATTCGGAGTCGCTTCGGACGGCTTTGCAACGATTTCCTGAGCTGATCAGCTCTCTTGCTCCGTCTGGAACACCTTCGCAACCTCCCGAGTCTGCCCCGCCATTACCCACGTTCTCCGTCGCTTCCTCGCCGACCCATGGTGCTGATCAGCCCGTGATCAGCACTGCAGCGGCTTCTGCGTCTACTCCACCCCGTTTACCGCCAGCCTCGAGATCAGTCTCCTCGATCTTGAGTTCTGCGAAGCGTAAACGGGCCAGCTCGTCGAAGAAGAAGATGGCTCCCACCAAGCGCTCTCGTCTTATTGTTGATTCGGACGACGAGTCGACTGATCTGGACGAAAGGACGCTATCTGATCCGGCCCGATCGCGCAGTGCTGATCGTCGAGCTCCAGTGGCGACCCCTTCAGGCGTAGCTTCGCTGACCCAGGCCGTCGCTTTACTTGACTCCGATGGCGAGGACGAAGATGATCTTGAGGAGGGGCGACCGGCTTCGGCTGTTCCCAGCATTCCTCCACCCGTCAATACGACGGTGACCACCCGACCACCCAATTTCACGGGCGTCTTCATTCCAGCGAGCAAGTCGTCGATCGAGCAGGACGACTATAGCTATAATCCGAACCAACGGTTCATGGATCTATACGTCGTCATGCAGGGCAAACCGACTCCTGCTCACATGGCAACTCGAAAACCTTGGAGTGCCGATCAGGTATGGGACCTGATGCCTCAGGTTCTTACGGTGAGGCACAAACTCGTCCGTCGCTTGTGGTCCCGTCCGCCGGGATGGATCTTTCCAACTAGATCGTCGGCGCCCAAGGACACGCAATGGCAACCGGGTATGCTGACCAGAGGCGCTATCGAGCTTCTGATCGATTCAGCACCTTGTGATATTCTCATGACGCCTATCCCGGGTTGGAATTTCCCAATCGCCCCTGGTTTGTTGATCTGCAGGGACGTCTGGCCCTGTATTATCAAGAGCATGTTCAAGCGATATGGGAGGCGACCCACCATTTCCCGATCACGGCGGCGATGCGCAAGGACGCGTGGCTTGAGCATTATTATCATGCTCGTAAGCGCCGACGCACAAACGCCGGGGCTGCCTGGGCCGCGATCTGCGACCATGTGGTCAATGTGATTCAACGTGGCGAGTGCGATCTGGACGCTTTCTTGTTTCCTGCCGTGCTGCACCTGCCTGTTCGCCGGGCGGGAGCGCGAGGCATCAAAGCTGACGGCGGGGAGTGGTATCCCGGTTATGGGCATCCAACTCCGATCGGCACGTTGCGTGATGCCTTGATCTTTGCCGATCACCAAGAGCCTTGGCGGAACCAGTACCGATCAAGCCCCATGGATCATCCGGCGTTCACGGTTTTTTTCTCGTCTGCGCACGAAGTATGGCCCGTGATCGTCGTGACAATCAGCTTTCGTTTCGTCTTTTCCATAATCATCAATATATCACGACAACTTCTTGATAACTTTCACGTTCCGTATCCACACTTCATATTCAGGTCCCAACATCATCTCCATCTTGTATATCGATCGTTCACATGTATGCAGATGTAGTTCTCGTGAATTAGATGTATATATATATCCATTGACTCTGAACCAGCTCAACCTCCTTGATCTCCACCTGTTCGACCATTGCCTTTGGCTGATCTGTCACAATGTGTCAACCCAGGCTATTGAGACTCCTGGTTGCCCTCTTCGTGGGTTTGCATCACTCCAAATCGATTTCGTCTCACCCGATCACGTTCAAACTCTCTTAGTAGAGCTCCACAGTTCAGATCACGTTCATCTACCCACTCGGGATCGTCATAACCCTTCCATCGAACCAAGTAATCACGATGGGTTCGACCAAATCGGGTCCTCTTGCCTGATCGGGTATCCAAAATCTTTTCCACTTCAAATTCGTTCTGGTCCAACGTTCTTTCCCAACTGTCCTCGGGCAAGAGAGCTTCGTCGAAGTCAAACCTTGGCTGATCATCGGATGACAGCCTGGTTTTTGGGCGATCGGGGTATTCCCGGACCAGCTTCAGCTTCGACAAGTGGACGATCGGGAAAATTCCGTAATCGGTACCAGCAGTGATCAACCGGGCGGCATGATCACCGATCAATTCGGATATACGGAATGGTCCATGCCACAGGTGTGCTAACTTCCTGGCGTATCCTTCTTTCACGCGATCCAAGTAAAGCCAGACCCTTGATCCCGGTTCGATATTATGGGAATCGGCTTGATCATTGTTCCGATCGGCTCTTTCTTGGATCGCCCTCCGCAGTCGTTCGTTCACTTGTTCCCGCGCATGTTGGTAGTGACGCTGGAGTCCCATACGCCATCGACGAGCTTCGCGATCTCGACCTCGGGTACATCCAACGGGAATCACCGACTCGATGGTAGATCGGGGGTCCCAACCATACGCCAAGTAGAACGGAGTATCTCCCCTGATCCGATCGAAAGAGGAGTTCAACGCAAACACCAGCCTCTCTGCATACTCATCCCAGTCTTGTTGAGCGGAATCCGCGACATACATCTTGATAGCTCTGGTTAGCGTCTGTACCATGCGTTCGGCCTTACCGTTCGCTTGCGGACGGTAGGCCATGGTCGCGCTCTGTTTCTGACCAAGCATCTGATTGAATGATCGGAAAACTTCAGCCATAAAACCTGGTTCCCGATCGTGCCTGATCACCTCACTTGCTCCAAACCGCCTAAAGACACATTCCTCATAACTGCAGGCGACTTGTTGGGCTGTTCGGGTAGATCCCGCTTTCGCGATCACCAATCCCGTGAACAGATCAGTCCAAATCAGCAGTTCTGTATTGCCTTTGAATGATTTCGGCAAGGAAGGTATGGTATGTGATCCATCGCTATCACTTGGAAAGGGTAGGTCGCCTGGATGTTTCCGGGTGATCTACCCCGGATATTCGGCATACCCTTCCCGGTTTCGCAATCTGTACATGTTCCGACAAACTTTTGGACACTTCGATATAAACCTCTCCAGTGGAAATGTTTGCGAATCCTGTGGTACGTCCGACCCACGCCCTGGTGACCACCCTCTAAACTGACGTGATAATGATGCAAGATATCTGCTTGTAAGGTCTCCGGAATCACAAGTCTCGCTGATCGGTCCAGATCTGCGTCGGCCTGATCAGCTTGGGCATAGTAAAACAACAAATCGTTTTCGTCAATCTCATAGCTGGACGCGATCTTAACACAATCTTTTGCTTCACTCTGGCTCAATTTCTCAAATCTCCATTCAGAAAAGCCTTCAAATCAACGATCCATTTTTCTTCGTCTTGTGCCTTGAGAATTCTTTCGATCCGCATTTCCTGTACTATTTCTTCTGTTAGGCTTTCTCGAGAGAGCGACCTGTTAGGTGTTGATCTGGCTCGTGATCTCGTCATGATCGAGATCTGGGCTGCTTTCTTTTTATCTTCCGCATGAATCAGCTCGGGCAGCCTATTGATCTCCACCAATTCCTCCAGCGATGCTTTATCAGTAACTATCAATCCGGTCTGATCACGCATGGCCATAGTGGCTAGATGATCTGCACTCCGATTCCAATCACGTTTCACATGTAAAAGATCATGACTTGGCCATCCACGTAGAGCTTTCATAACACGATTATTCAACAACTTCAAACGCGGTGCTTTGCAATCGATTTCTCCAGTGATCTGCCGAATTACCAGATTTGAATCTCCGCATATGATTACTCTTCCGATCTTTTGCTCTTGCAAGAGATCCAAACCTAGCAGCAGACCACGATATTCGGCCTCATTGACCGGTATACCTGGAGTATAATCTGAACCGGCAGATATAACAGTCCATTCTGGCAATTTCCATAACAACGCGCTATACGCCCCACGCCTTTCTTCACATTCGCTGATCCGTCGAAACTTACAACGATCAGATCTTCCTCCGAGCCGACGATCGGTGGGGGTATAGTGATCGATTCTCGTGGTTGCTTCCGAGGAGCGACCTCGATCAGGGCTTCATCGACTTCTGATCGGGGCGTGATGCTGGCTGCTAGTGTTCCAAGAATTTCTTCTTCGCCCTTGGTGCACTTGATGATCTCCAAGGTCCACTGAGACAACAACGCTGCCCATCGCCCCAGTCTCCCGTCTAAACCATTTGCTGACAGTAACCAAGCCAAACTAGATCGCCTGGACAATACCTTAATCGATCTAGTTACCAGCATAGAGTAACAGACATCCAATACACGTAATAATGCTAGCACTTCTTTATCCACAATACCATAGTTGACTTCGTTCGGTTTTAATGTTCGGCTTGTGAACGTCACCGGGCAATAAATTCCGTCGTGATCTTGGACCAGTGCGGCCGATATTGCCCATTTACTGGCGTATAGAATCACCACGGGAATCTTCTCCGGATCGAAATGTTTCAGTATCGGCGTCGAGATCATCTTCGCCTTCAACATACTGAAAGCTACCATAGCTCGCTTCATATGGTCCTCTGACCCTGGCACAGTTCGATCGATCAGGTATCTTGTCTTGAGATTCGATTCGGTAACTTCGGTTTCGCGATCAGTCTCACTTAGTGATCTTCCCACCCGGTCACGTTCTCGTAGCCCATGATAATCCACTTCCTTCAATTCATATAGTATAGCGGCGTAAATTGAGAAGTCCTCGATAAACCAGCTATAGTAATTCAGGGATCGAGAAAGGACTGCATAGCCTTCAGTGATCGGGGAAAAGGTAGGTTGCTGAGAGCAGCCAGATCTTTCGGGTTTGCTTCCAAACCTTGGATCGACACGTTATGGCCGAGGTAAGCGACCTTGGGTTGACCCCAGAAACTCTTGACCACACTGATCGACAAATTCCAGCGCTCGCAGGTGTCTAGGAGTCGTTCGACCTTATCGCATAGCATATCCCAGGATGTTGCCGTGACCAAGATATCATCTATGTATGATCGCCTTCCCAATACTGATCGGCCCTGATCTTGGTCTGGCTCACCTTCCGTAAACACATCATGTAAATCAGTGGCTTCCCGATCAGCACTGATCTGGAAATACCCATAGAGAGCATTGTCGATCAGCCTCTGGTAGATCTGTGGGGCATTCTTTAATCCAAACGGCATCCGATTCCATTCAAAAAGCCCAAACGGTGTAACGAAAGCCGAGATCTCTCGAGCGCGATCAGTCATCGAAACCACCCAGAAACCACTAGCCATATCCAACGAACAAAACCATAAAACTTTATCCAGATCTTCTAATAAGTCATTGATCAGGGGCATCAGGTAGACCATCAACTTCGTGAGGCGATTCACCATTCTATAGTCGATACACAATCGAATATCAACCCCATTCTTCTTAATCACAATCACGATCGGTGATGCCCACTGCGATGTTGATGGTCGGATGATCTTTGTACTCAGCAAACCCTTGATCAAATCGGATAACTTTTCCCGGTATTGAGGTGCAACTTTACGACAACGCTGAGCGATCGGCCTCGCATTTCCCACGTCTATATCACAAACAGCTCCGAATGCGGCTGGGGGTAGGGCGTTACCTTTCCCCATCAGTAAGTGACGCCTCTTCCAGATAATCTTCTTTAGCTGATCGATCTGCTCGGGAGTGTTCACTTCGGGATCACCGACCTGTAGATCTTCCATGGTGACTTCTGGCATATTGGGCGATACTTCCGGCAAAACGGCCATCTGCTTCTCGATACCTTCAATGTACTGATCACCACCTTCATGTATACACACTTGTTCATCTACCTGATCTGCCTTTTCCTGATCGGTATCATCTTGAGTCGCCCCTTGTAAGTCATCCAACTGGTGATCTACTTCGGGTTCACTTTCCTCCGTAATGACTTCGGCAGATTCATCCTCCTTTTTCTTCTCAAGATCGTTCCTGAACTCCTCACCATCATTTTCGCTCTCTGGATCCGCTGTCTTCGGTGAGCCGGGTCTAATAATATTCAATATTTGTGGACCTTTTTTGACCCGGCTTTCCCCTATCGCTTCGATCGGCGGTCTCCTGATCAGCAGCTTGGTCGGCGTAGAATATTCCGGCTTCTCGACCATAGGTGAGGTATCTTCATCCGCTAAGTCTTCGTCACTAATCAGGTCCGTGGTGGCTTGATAAGCCAGATTCTGCCATTCAATATATCTTCGTGATCCCACTGAGACATATCCGATCTGTCGAGGTACTTTCCCTTCGGGTAGCCACATCCCTAAGATCATGTCTTCGTGAACGATCAGCGGCTGATCGGATATATTCGTAACCCTGATGTAACTTGATCTGCCGATACCCTTAACGAACGTTGGTACCCATCGTTCACCACGGGTTAGCCACAATTTCTGTTGCCGATCACTCGGCCGAATCATGACATCGACTGATCGGGACACCCCGATGTTCTTGTACTGACCCATTTTTAGCATCCGTACATGAGTACCATATAAAGGTCGTCGACCGGATAACTGAATCTGCACCTCATCTGGCAGAGTCAGGGTTCCATGAGACAGGTCAAGTCGTATGCCGGCTGGTACCATAAAATCCGTTCCCAGTATCGCGTCTTGACCGGCTAACCGGCCAACCCAAGCGTTGAAATAGTAGACCTGGGATCCTGCCAGAGTGATTTTAACACGTGATCGTCCTTCCGTCATGTATGAACTTTCGCCGATCCCAACACATTCTTGCCTCTGGGTACTGTCTATACGGCATCCCACCTTACGAGCAAAGGCGGAGTCGATGATCGAGACTTCTGCCCCAGAGTCAAATAGAATAGTG
>MIQA02000572.1:0-17713 GCA_001887855.2 Sclerospora graminicola | reverse complement strand
TCAGCAGATACGTTTGACTCATTCAATTGACAATTGCAATAAGAACACATATATTTTCGCTTGGCTAATAGATGGTTGAAATGATCAATTGTCAAGTCAAATTCGCGATTGGATTCAATATCTTGCTTCTTGTATCCTTCATAGCGATGGTTAGGAAACTTGAATGCTTTACCCGGTGTTTGGTTAGGTAGCTTTAAATCTTCGTAAAGTGTTTGGTATGAAATCTTTTCAGCGAGACCTGGAAGAGAGACACCATCCGTGAAAATGTCTAATCCATAGCCTCGATAGAATTCACGCTGAATCTTGATTGCTTTTACAAATGGAGCTACATCAAGGTTGTTATACCAAATAAGTAAGTCGCTAATGGTTTTCATATTATAATGGTTCCAAACAAACTTCATACGTTCATAATCATCATCACTGATGTTCGTGTTTCTCAGCTTCGAGTCGAATGCTTCTCTTAGAGGTAATCCAGTTTCGTTTAGCTTATCAAATGTTGTGATATATTCGTAAGGGAAATTGCCTTTTGACAACTCACAAGTGCATCGAATGTGATCTTCACATTTGCATTTGCCTAAGTATGTCTTTAGGTATGTATCATAGCTTGTTCCTGCAGTAATATAATTGCTAATGTCAAGCATTTTCAGCTTATCAGTAGCGATACACATATATCCAGGATTCTTGATTACCATTCGTAGGTTATCGCAGCCGATTACATCAAAAATCTCTTTTTTGATTAAGTTGATATCATATTTTCCTGAATTGAAACCAAGTAGAGGAACTTGACTGACAGATTCGTCGATTGCTGTACGCTCTTTGGTAACTGTCTTCTTATCTAGTTTCTCTGAGCGTTTGTTCAACTTCTCGTAGAGGATTTTGAACTTGTTTTTGTTGTAATCAATAATCTTATCAGCGATCGAATTGATGTACTCAAACATTACCGATACTAGCTGATGTGGATCTTCATTGATAAAACATCTAACTTCCCCAGTCAAGCTATTGCAGATTGATACACTCACAGCTTGATGTTCATTTGTTAGAACTGTTTTGTTTTCGATTAAAATCATTGGCCTTGTTTTGTGTTCAAGACAACGGGTTGGTGATTTTGCGTTACCAGTTCCATAAATTGCCGTTTTTGAGCAATCTTCGATTTTACAAATCTTGTTTACATCGAGTGGTTTAAGGATTGCTTCAAAATCATATACGATAAAATGGTCAAGGTAAAAGTCTTGAGTCTTTAAACCATATTTGGCATATAACGATTTGATTTTGTTGTCTGCTGGTCGGTATAGTGTTGGTTTAGGGGGAAAAGCCTCTAATGTTTTGGATTCGCACTTATTTTTCTTATGATTCTTTAGTTTAGTAGCACATCCAAAAACCATTTCACATTTTGGGCAAACATATTTGGCCATAGCTTTATCAATATCAGTAATATACATTGCGTGTCCGTTGTAATCCATAATGTTAATAGTTGTCTCGAATTTTTTGTCTGAAGCTCTTATTTTAGACACTTCTGACGTTTCTATATCCATTTCAAACACATCAATATTAACTTTGAAACACTCCTCAAGGTCATCGAACTGATAGATATCAATTGGCTTAAATGCTTTATATGTATCTACAGAATAGTTAATTTTCTTAAATTCACAATAATATTTGAATCGATGTTTTACTGCGGCTGTGATACGTCGATAGTCTTTCTTAGGCTCGTCTTGTAAATGGTATGCAATACAGTGGAACATGCATTTGTTTTCTGTTTTAGGAAAGTTTAAAATGTGTCGATTATCCGTTATTGCTTTCGGAACAGCTACTTCACTATCACCAAGAGAATGATTTCTGTAGTAGATCATGATCTTAAAAGCGTTAATCTCCTGAAGTTTAACTCCGCTTCTCGGAGTAGAGATTTTAGTAGTGAAATCTTTTGATTTAATATGATCAATAACCTTCGATCTAATATCTTTCCTAGAGTTAATTGCGATCGGTTGATCGAATATGGATGTATTGGATTGGGGTCGATACTCGTAATCAAATGGTTCTTCAAATCGTTCATCGATTAGCTTGTATCCTAATTGAATATTAACTTTAAATGCCTTGTCTTGATGAGCCAAAACATTTTCAAGTTTGGTAAAGAATGACCGTTGAGAGATATTTCCATAAAGATGAGATTCAACGAACTTGGTCTTTGATGTTTTATAAGTTGGTTTACTAATGCGTGTGTTTGACAAGTTGGTTTTGATCTTATCTTCATTGATTTTATAGTATCTCGAAATCAATTTGATGTTAGATGGCTTGAGAATATTATTGATGTACACAACGCGCCCATTTTTATTACGGATCTTAACTCGATAAGAGTCTCCCCAAGCTTTTAATGGAATCTTTAGTTTCAGAAGTTGATTGAATGCATCCGAAGACTTCGCCATTTTTTTCTTATATATTGGTTGAGAAATTTGAAATGATAAAATTAAAAAATCGTACGTATATATCTATAAAAGAAATATCAAGATAGAAATTTTTTTGTACGTATATAAACAACATGGAAAAAAATAAATACTCTAATCCAGATATTTCTGTGTCTCTCAGCTATGCCCCGAGTGTTGGAAAATGATTCAAAAATGTTTGTTTTTAATGAGGACATCGGAAAGTCGGTTTGGTTGCGCTTTGTGGAAAGGAGGTGTGGAATAGGTTTGTTGATCTGAGAGGGTATAGAACGGTCTGTAGGGTTGTGTGAGAAACGTTGAAAAAAAACGTACACGTAATGTTCTATATATTACTACTTACACCACAGCCGGGTGGGTCGATCCGCCTTCGGCTATTTCCGAATTTTGATCACCCGGCTGGGTCGATCCGCCTTCTGCTATTTCCGAATTTTGATCACCCAGCTGGGTCGATCCGCCTTCGGCTAATTCCGAATTCTGCTCGGCCGGCTGGGCCGATACGCCTTCGGCTATTTCCGAATCCCGCTCGGCCGGCTGGGCCGATCCGCCTTCACCTCGGTCGTCAAACCATCTGTCATCGGGGTTGACCGCATATGTAACTCTGCTTTGTCCTTTCTCCTGATTCTGTCGTTCGTCCGTCTTCCTCTGAGTGGGCAAAGCCAGTTCCGCGATCGGGGCATAGTCTCGGCTAATACGTTCAGCCGAATCCGGCGACGGCCGGCTCCGCGTCAATATTTTAGAAGGGGTCCGGTACTCGGGCTTAACCACCATCGGCGTCTGGTCCTCTTCTAATTCTTCCTCTTCGCTGACCAGATCGGTGGTTGCCTGAAAAGCCAGGTTTTGCCACTCAATATAGCATCTTGAACCAATAGTGACATAGCCCGACCGGCGGGGCACCTTGTCCTCGGCCAGCCACATTCCAATAATCACATCTTCATGCAAGGTGAGGGGCTTTTCAGAGATGTTGGTCACGCTTATAGAATTGAGATGACCACCTCCTTTAACAAACGAGTGTACCCAGCACTCGCCCCTTGTCAGCCATAAATTACTCCGCCGGTCGTGTGGTCGTAACATTACTTCCACCGCTTTTCCAACTGGCACCGTTACAAACTGACCTAAGTTGAGGAACTGGACGTGGGCACCACATAAAGGCCGCCGGCCGGCCAGCTGGATCTGTACCTCGTCCGGCAACGTCAATGTTCCATGCGATAAGTCCAGCCGTAAGCCGGCCGGGACCATAAAGTCCATGCCCAAAATTGCATCCTGCCCGGCCAGCTTGCCTACCCAGGCGGTAAAGTAATATACCAAAGACCCAGCTAACGTAATCTTGACTCTTGTCCTTCCTTGGGTCATGTATGAACTTTCTCCAATGCCGATACATTCCTGCCGCTTCGTCTCGTCTATCTCACACCCCACCTTACGAGCAAAGGTGGTGTCCACGATAGACACTTCCGCGCCAGAGTCGAACAGCATGGTAGCTTTCTGGTTATTGATTTTCCCATCCGCCTTGGCCTGCTTCAACCATTTATCCGGCGAATGATATTTCCAATAACCTCGCGACTCGCCCGGTAACAGGTTCAATTCCATACGCACTTCAGACCGGGAATACTCATCCGTCCGTATACTGCTCACCAGGAAGGGGTCAGCCGTGCCGGCCGGAGACCGGATGACGTAATCGTCAAACTTACATGTATTGTCGGTTATCCTTTGCTTTGCTTCTTGATTATCCTCCTTACCGACATATGCATAGATACTAACACTAGACCGCTCGGCTCGAACCAGATTCCAACCTGGCGAGCGATCTAGTTTAACATCTTTTCCGCTCCGGGCGGCAGCATTCCAGCATGCTTGGTCGGGACGTACCACTTCTTCAACAGGTTGTAAAATTCTTCCATTGGGCACAGTCCCGCCTCATGCACCTCCCCGCAAGCCTTACACGTGAACAGACAGTGTTCCGCCGGGTGTCCCTTCCTCTCGCACTTCTTGCACGTCAGCCGCTTCCAGCAGCTCCGGTCGTCATGCTTGATGGACCCACAGTGGGTGCACTTGCGCCTGGGGTAATCCTGGTCAGCTCGAGCCGGAAAACTCTTCGACTGACCGGAACCGGCTGGCAGCCTGGACGGCTGACTGGCTTCTGCCGAGAAAAGGTACCGATACTGTTCCTCCTCAGACTCGCCCCCAGATCGCTGATACTCCTCTTCCGAGCTGGTCGCGTCTGACTCTCGGGCGACCATGCGGACGGCTCGGGCCGTCCTGGCAGATGACGGCCGGCCTCCTTGATCCGCGTTAAATCGGGACTTGAAACGGCCGGTTCCGACTGCCGCCTTGGGGCCTCGCTTCTTCGCCCTTAGGTACGTGCGCAACGTCAATTCCAGCTCCGTCGTATTCTTCAACAGCAGTAACGCCAGCTGGTCTGCCAGCTCCCGATCGTCCAACGTGCTGATGAAATGTTCCACGTGTTCACGGGCGGCTTCCGACCGGCTGGCATCTTCTTTAACGGGAATATCCGCTCTCATGCCAGCGACATTTAAGCGATGGAGATACTCCAGGGGGGTCTCATCCGCTCGCTTCTTGGTGTGGAAATATTGTCGCGCCGCTGACATTCCAGCTCCGCAGTATTGTTCCTCGAATGCACCGGCCAATCCCCTCCAATTTCCTCGGGTTTCCCGGCTGAGCTGTTGGATCCAGTTTTTTTGCTGGGCCCTTCATCAAATCCCCGAAGATCAGGCATTTCTCATAGTCCGACGTCCGGTCTCTGAGAAATGCCGACTTCGTCTTGCTCAACCATCCTCGGGCCTGGTCCTCGTCCGCGTCGCGTCCGGTGAAGTCTTTCATCTCGGACGTGGCCGACATTCGCACCCTCGTGATCGCTCCCGAATCCGCGTCAAACGCTTGGGCCGAGGCCATATGGGCTCGGCGGGCCATCCCCAGATCCAGGTCATCCGGATCGTAATGGTACTTGGCCGACTTCACGGATTCCATATCCACGTCGCTGAGAGACAGCTTCCTATTCGTTGGCCGACGTCCGGTCCGGCGACCTGTCTGGCGGCTCGGCGGGGCGGCATGGGGTTCACTCTGCTTGGACTGCACCGACTCCATGTCTTCGTCACTTGGCTCCCTCGCATAGTACTGGACTGGCTCGGACGCCTGCGTTCCACGACGAGCCGGCTGGTCCGGTGACTTCGGACTGCTGCGGCTGGCGCTCAGCCGACGCTGCTCTTCCAAGTATCGCTCCATCATCGCCGAAAACATGTTTTGCAGGTGATCCGGCACCTGAAGGCTCTCTTGAGGGGCGACTTGAGGGGCGGCCGGACTGCCAGATTAACATTCCTTTTTGATCCGCCCATCTGCGTCTTTGTCTTCCTCCTTCGGTTCTGGATCCGCCGTCGCCGTCTGCCAGGCCTGTACGCTGTACTGGCTGGCGTTCTTCCGCTCGGGCGTACCTGGATCCTCACGTCCTCCAAGCCTCATGGCCGTCGCCACACGCGCTGCTCCCCTTGGGCCAAGCGTCATGCGGGTGATACCTACCGATGAATCAGATGAGTCTGCTTCCGAAGGGGCAGACTCGGACTGCGAAGAGCCTGAGTGTATCCCAGCCGGTTTGCTTGTCGTCGGCGGCGTGGACGGCGTCACTCCAGTCGTAGCTGTCATCTTCTTCGACGGCGGCGAGCAACCTACTAGCGGCACCAAGTGGTCATGCAGGGCGCTGGACGCCTCCTTCAACTTGTCCATCTTCAGATCAAACAACTCGTTCGGATCAAACACGCCGGTGTTAATGCCGGCTTGTTTGATTTGATCGAATAGTCCTCTAATAAGGGACACGTGGCCGTCTGAGAGAGTTGGGGGAGAGACGGGGCCTTTCAATCCGCCTATGATCTTCGGCCGTGTTATTTTCAGCACCTTATCCGTCCGCAAGAACTGCCCCAACTCGTGAAGATGGAAAGCACGCTCCAAGTCTATATCCATCGATAGGCCGTCCTGCTTTTCTTCCTCCTCTTCGAAACGCGGCCTATCTTTGTGGGTTGGATAATCCGATTCCTGCCAATCCGGTCTCTTTAGGGGTAGGGGGGCCCGATCGCGACTTGGTCCCGATCCGGCCGGCTTCCCACTCCGATCGTATCCGACTTCAGCTTTTTCTTCCTTAATTTTTTCATCTTTTATATCCATAATATGCATTTGTTCGTTAGGATCATGGTCGGAACCATGATCCTTCCTCGGACTATGGCGACTTGCACCATAGTCCGATCCGGCTCCATCCGTGTAGCGGCCGGCACTACAGTAAGTAGTACCGTAATCCGCCCCCGGCGGAGCCTCTAGGGGAGTAACTTCTTCTTTAATGTCAACCTCGAACTCCCCCAATCCGAGGCGACCATCGCATCCTTCCATCTTCAGCAGCATTGGGGGCGATATGCCATCCCCCGATGCACCCGACACAACATCATCAACAAATTTGACAGGTTTGGGTCTTTCGCCCGCTAGGGACTTGCGGTGATATCCAGGGTCACCAAGAGATCCGGGCACGCGCACCATTGTGGTGTAGTCGCTCTCCGAAAATCTTCCTGAGACGCGAACACCCACGGGGGTCCCAGACGACTGACTACCGGAGGGGGTACTCCGTCCATCCGAGTCATGATCCGATCCGGCTTCAGGCCGGCTGGATCGGTCGCTTCCATCCGCTTGATCGCGACTGCTCGAATGTTGCATGTTGAAAGCTCACCTTGTGTACCCGTCAGTACTGGGTGGTTAGCTCTCCTGGTGGACCCTAGGGCGAAAAGTGTAAATCCGTCCAATAGGGAGATGAGGGTTAGGACTAGGGGTAGCTCCTGGGCGGAAATCGTCACCGGGGAGCTCGTCTGGCAATACACTTGAACTTTGTATAGTGCCGGCTGGGCCGAGAATAGTCGATCGGCCAGCTAAACCAATAAGACACTTGAAGTTTGTATAGTGCCGGCTGGACCGAGAATAATCAATCGGCCAGCTAAACCAATAACAATGAAGGGCGAATCCAAATGTGTACGTAAGGTAGATATAACTCCACACTCTTCCACAGAAGGCCAAAATGTCACCACTTCCCAATACTTAATACCGTGTTCAAAACACGGGCGACTTGAAGTGAGTATACGAAGACGCCGCGACTCCCGGTCAGAGGACTTCCGGTGGGTTAACTTAACCTTCCCCGGGCAAACCAATAACAGCAAGAGGGGACCTTGTTAGCCCTCTGCCGTGAACCAATGAAAGCGACTTGTGTCTAAGAAAGCGAAACGTATACTGATTTATCCTATATCCAATACTCCCTTTTGTGTAACCTACCCCAAATAACCCGGCTGACCAGTCATGTGCCTTACCCGAAGTAGCCCGGTTAACTCCGACTTTGTGTACCCGCCTGGCCGGTACACCAACCCCAGATGGTACCAACCCGGCCGGTACACCGAACCCAGCTGGTACCAGTCCGGATGGTACATTGTACCCGGCCGGCTCGGCCGGATGGCCATCCATCCGAGCCCCTTGGCCGCTGGCGCTAGCACTTCCTTGGCAGCTTCTCATCCGATCCGGGTGCCTCCTTCATCCACTAGAACACTCATCTCCCTTCAGGCTCCCTTTACTCATACCTTACAAACAATCCGCCACCAGTCTGCCACTCGGCCGTCCAACTTCCGCGGTCCTCCCGTCTGCTTAGCCTGCTATCTCGACTGTTCATGTCTTCTATCACGTCCGTCCGGCCTGATCCCAGGCCTGGTGCCGGCCGCTCGCAGGTGCGTCCGGCAGCTCCCAGATCGCGTTTTCTTATTGACCGGTCCGGGCATCCGGCTAAGGGCGACATTTCAGCCAATCCGGTGCGGGCATCCATCATCATCAGTCCGTTAATTTCTGGAACACTTCACCACAGCTGTGCCGTTGAAAAGCCAAGTTCGAATTCATTGTGAAATGCGCAATGTGGTTCATAAACGACAATCCCGAGGACGGCGAGCGTACTGGGCTTTTGTGAAGGCTCGTCACCAATTACGCCACCTAAACCAGAGGAAATTATTTTGAAAAAAGGAGATCCTGTGGAGATCAATAATCGAATCTGATATGAAGCAGGAATCACATATGCCACATATAGACAAGATGAATCGTTGCAAGACGCAACTTTCTTTTTTTCTCAAATAGACCCCCCCATTCAAATATAACCCCACGTTTGGGTGGGGTTATAGTGATAACCCCAGTGGGGTTCTAATACAGGTTTTACAGTATAGCAAAATGCATTTCAGCTCTCAAATTGGCAACTTCTCACTAACGTAACGGAACGGATTATTGCCGGTTACATAGATTACTGCCGAGAACGTCTCTTAGCCCATCAAATTGCTCTATAATGTAATTCAAGCGCTCGGATTGGCTAAAGAGACGAATTACACGGTTTATTGCCGATTTCTTGCGAGCTACGATTGCCACGCCGCACAAGCTTTACAGCGACGACGACCTCACCAAGGCAGTAATAATGTATGTGGGTGGCACCAAGGTGAAGGTTTTGACAGGCAGCTAATCTGTGTGATGAATTAAAAAAATGTATTTTCACGACGATAAATTTGTTTTAAGCGATCAAACAATCGAGCAGATAGATGCTCTTCGTTATCTTAACTTGATTGATACTTCAGACGTGGCGATGCATACGTCAGCGGGATTTTACAGGGTAACGCGCAGTCGAGCGTATAACACTTCAAGTATGTATACACTCAATTAATCGAATAAATGAATATATACAAACTTGAAGTATTGCAGTTTCGGCAATAATAACTCGTTTTTTTTACTTTATAAATTCCCTCTTTTTCAGGTGGTTCAGCTTGGTCAATTTTAGAGCACCAAAAGCTAGCAATAGATCCCAAAATAGACCTTGATTTTTTCTTTGATTCTATAGACTCCCAAGATATTCTGGATCTAAAACAGTTGAGATATAGAAAATTTACTTAAGGGTCGCAACTCGGCAATAATCCGTTCCGTTACGTTAAATGATTTTGTATCATTAGTGTAATGGGGTACCATTACATAAATGATATTTGAATAGAAATATCACAGTTCAATTTCAGTCCTAATACATGAAATTGTGAATATTGGATTATAAGTTGTCAAAATCCACCTTTGAGAACAGATTCTGATATAATTGAATCTGATAAGTCATCTAATGATAAAAATATCATTAGATCAGTTTTATACTACATGTTACTATGATTAGTCTAGGTCTAATTATACTAGTTAGCTCTTAACCACTCATAAATATATTCACTCTTAAACTTACCTTCTAGCACTCACACCTCAAAGTATATATATATATCATTATATATATATACTTAATCGATTATAATTAATACATTGATTATTTTCTTATCTGGGTTTATTTAAAGTAAACTAAGTAGGACCAAATTACATTTGGTCCAACACAATTTGCACGCTTCCTCATTGCAACTAACAGTGTAAGCCGCGTAACAGCAGCCCTGTTACACCTGGTAGCACTTTGTGGTCCGTCCTAACGACCACTTTTGATACGTTCCGCTAGTTAACTAGCAGTTCGAAGGTTTAAGAGCCACTAGCCGTCATGACGACAGCCAGTGAACGTGAGCGCGAGCGTCAGCTCGCGCAAGACTTAGTCATGGAAAACTTTCCTAACTGGTCACCGAGTGCCATAATGACAGTGACGGAAATGATTCGGACCATAGGGCCCGAAATCATCACTCTCCTCCGTGGCAAAACCTCGGAGGATGCTCTAGAAACGGTTTCCCGTTTCAAGAAGATGTATGTCGACCCCCAGGTGCGCAATGCAATATTGCGCAACCAAACGGCGACGGCAACAACAGCGCCCGCATCTAATGCGAGCGTTGAAGTAGTAAAGGCACGGATTCCGCCTTTTACTGGCGAAGGGGGCGAACCTCTTCGTAGGTGGTTCGCAGAGGTAGAGGATGCTATCACTGCGCAGAAGATTGTGGACCCGCGTTCACAAGCTTATTTCGCCACCACATGCCTAGGCGGTCGCGCCAGGGCATGGGCGATGAGCCGCAGATCCACTGATGGAACTGCGTTTTTGACATATCAGTCACTCAAAGCTGAGCTAAAGCACAACTTTGAAGCTCCAGAAATGGAACTTAGCTGCCGTGAAGAGTTCATGGAACTCAGGCAGGGCAGGTTGAGCTTACATGCGTATGCTCAGAAAATACAATATTTGTTGTCAAATATTGTATATGAACCGGTGCCTCCTGCAATGCAGGTCACCGCCTTCATGAAGGGACTGAATGACGGTCCCATCAAACAGAGTCTTTACCGGGTTCCCCCGAAGACTCTGAGCGATGCTATAGACCAAAGCATCAGGGAGGAGTTCAGCATGTGTCGCTCAGCAGCGCATGCTGGGGTTAATCGGAAAGCGCAAGCGCCTTTCGATTTTAACATGCCGCCAATACAGCATGTTAATAATAACAATAACCAAAACTTCCAATCGAGACGAAGTTCGCACTTCGTCCCGAGACACCCGAATCCGCGTTACAATGTGAGCGGAGGAGGTCCAGAGCCTATGGATCTCTCAGTTGCGGTCGCCTCGACTCCGAGGCAACCGAAAAACAAAAAGTTCCTTCGCTGCAATCGATGCGCGAAAATGGGCCATTACGCCCATGAATGTATGGCGCCGCGTCCGGCACCACGCAGTCAGCGGACTGACAGTCTGCTGGCAAGCGACATCAACAGGGGCAACCCTCTGTTGATGCAAAAAAAATGAACAACCAGTAGGGGCGGGGTGCCCTACTGGACGGGTTATCTCGCATGCCGACATCGGGCATGTGAGGATAATAGCCCAGACGGAACTATGTCCTGTCAACGTGTACAGGGTGAAGAGAAACCTCTCATTACCCTTGAAGTTAGGCCACATGGAAACGATGTCCCCATGCGTGCTTTGTTTGACACAGGAGCGTCAAACAATTTCGTTAGAACTGAGGTACTAACGTCATTGAACTTCGAGGAGATTGAATCTCCAAGAAGCATGTTATCAGTCCGGTTAGCAACAGGTGCAACTGTGACTATACCGAAGCGTGTTATTCGAACACGCCTCGAGTTGGACGAACTATCGTTCGAGGATGAATACATCGTCCTCAATCTTGATGACAATTTCGATGTCATCTTGGGCATCCCTTGGATGTCCAAGCATCAACCAACGATCGACTGGGTTAACCTGTCGATCAACTGCGGCGGTCTCACGGGATCTGATCACCCTGTGAGTAATCCGGCTGTATCTCATGATACAACCGCAGCGTCAGATAGCCTGGTGGATAGCGATGGCACCACCAGATCTAATCCGACTAGATCAGCGGATGGTACACCCGCTGATCAGAGTCCAGAGGGACGCGAACGCGCGACGAACGAGTCGTTGCGCGTCACTAACGTGTGCAACACGAGTGCAAAGCACTCCCGTGTTGAAGTTACAACTACAACCGATGACGGTCGTGGTAGAGAGAATGCGCACGCGGTGGGAAACACCCACCGTGAAAAGAATGAAACCGTCACGGAAGCAAATGACTTCCGTGTCGATAATAAAGAACTCACGACCAAGAAAAGTCGAGAGTGCGAGAACAACATGGTAGACAGTGGTCACCATGAAGAGAAGGCCTTGTGCACGAGTGATGATCACCGTGTCACAGATCGGACAAATACGTCTGACCCAGCAGCTGTGTCCGTCGAGACGATCAACGTCCTGACGCAGACAGAGACCGGATTAGCTACCCAGTCTCTCACACTTGACAACCCTCCGAACTTAAGTTCAGGGTTGATGGCCCTTCCAGCGTTGAGCTGGAAGAAGTTCGTAAAGAACTTGCGAAATGATCAGATCGAACAGATCTGCGTCATTGTCGCATCTGATGAGGTTGTGGATATTCGCGAACGAATATCCACTTTACAATTGGAAGCCAGCGGGAACGAACTCGTTCCCAATGGGAAGAACACTGAGAACGAACTCGTTCCCAGTGATCAGACCAAAGTCCAGCGCTTTGAAGCGCAGAGCTGGGAGTCGCTTAAAGCGACTTCCCCGTATTACGAAGTACTTTGGGAATACGCTGACGTATTCCCAGAAGAAGTACCTTGTGAGCTTCCCAAGGATAAGGGAACGAGACACGAAATCGATCTCGTCCCCGGTACAAAGTACTGTGTCACGCGGCAATGGCCATTGCCGCGCGATCAAGTGAAAGCAATCGATGAGTTCTTCGAAACTCGTCGTAAGGCAGGGCATGTGCGAGAGTCTACCTCTCCGCACTCCAGCCCCACCTTTTGCGTTAAGAAGTCCACTGGTGGGTGGAGAATCGTTCACGCTTTCAACAAGCTGAACGCAGCAACGGTACCGGCGCAAACGCCGATACCGAGAAAAGACGTCATCATAGATGGCATGAGCGGGAGCACCGTTTTCAGTGCTCTCGACTTAAGGGATGGTTTCTACCAAATCCTTATGCGTGAGAAAGATATTCCTCTCACGGCTGTAAGCACTCCAAGCGGTATGCTTTGGGAGTGGCTCGTGATGCCACAGGGGCTTCGAAATGCCCCTGCTACCTTCAACAGATGCGTCACACATCTATTGCGCCCGGTGCGAGAGTTCGCGCCGAGTTACTTCGATGATGTGTTCATCCATAGCAAGGCTGAACACGGCAAAACTGATGTAGATATTCACAAAGAACATCTACGTCAGGTGTTAGAGCTTATGCGCAAGCACAAGCTCTATGCGAACTTAAAGAAGTGCACCTTTGGTGCACCCGAGATACCCGTTCTTGGCTGCTTTGTAGGCAAGAATGGGGTACGCCCCGATCCAGAAAAGATCAGGGTGATCGTTGAATGGCCTCCGCCAACTAACGTCAAGGAACTTCGAAAGTTCCTCGGACTGGCGACATACTTGCACAAGTATTCGTGCAACTATGCCGGTCTGATCCGACCTCTTTCTCAATTATTGAAGAAAGATATCGATTGGCGCTGGAATACCCAGTGCCAAGATGCGTTTGATGCAGTCAAGCGTAGCTTGACTGAAGCTCCCGTGTTGGCAATCGCCGACAACGAGCGGCCGTTTCACGTCGTTTGCGACGCGAGCGATTTTGCTATCGGTTGCGCCTTGATGCAACGTGATCACGATGATCGTGATCGCGTGATTTATTACCAATCGCGTCAGCTGCGTCCAGCCGAACGCAACTATCCGGTGCACGACAAGGAACTCCTTGCCATGAAGTATGCACTGGCGAAGTTTAGGATCTATCTCTTAGGAGATAGACCCTTCGTGGTTTACACGGACCATGCGTCGCTACGCACGGCCGTGAATTCGCCGCACATCTCTCAAAGAATGGCACGTTGGCTGTCATTCTTTGCAGAATACAACTTCACGGTTGAGTATAAACCGGGAAAACTGAACGTGGTAGCGGATGCGCTATCACCACGCCCCGATTTCGAGACGAAACAGTCCGTAACCGAAGCAACCAGTGCAAACGCAATACGTTGCACCGATCTGTCGTCGCCGCTTGTGCGACAAATACGTCAAGCGTACGAGACAGACGAGGAAACTCGCCTACTGATCGATTACTTGAGTGATCAATCAGATCGGAAACGCAAGGAACTTCCTGAGTTCCTTCGCGCATGCGTGCATCGCTATCAATTGCACGATGGTCTGTTGCTTTACATCACAAACCAAGATGATGTAAACCGCATTGTCGTTCCAAACGACGATGATCTCAAACATCAACTTTTGTTTGAGTACCATGATGCACCGATTTCGGGGCATCAGGGTCGAGAGAAGACGTATGCTTCTCTCGCACGCGATTTCTACTGGCGTAACCAATACAAATGGGTACGTAAGTACGTTCGCGCTTGCGAGATTTGCCAGCGCGTCAAGCCCGCACAGTCAGCGCAGGCTCCCCTCCAATCTCTGCCGGTTCCGACAGAGTGTTGGAAGTCCATTTCTATGGATTTTATCTTTGGTCTTCCGGCTGATCACAGTCGGAAAACAGGCATTGTGGTCTTTGTAGACCGTTTCAGTAAGATGGTTCATCTTGCTGCAGTGTCAGCGAATGTCACCGCTGCGCAAACGGCGCGGATATTCGTTGACACGGTATTCCGTTACACGGAATGCCGGAGAACATAGTCTCGGATCGTGATCCAAGATTTACAGGGCGTTTCTGGCAAGAAACGTTCTCATTACTGGGCACGCAGTTGAAGATGTCAACCGCGGACCATCCGGAAACGGATGGGCAGACTGAGCGCGTTAACCGCGTTCTCGGCGACATGCTGCGTTCCTACGCACATGCCTTCGAGCAGTGGAGTGATTATTTACCACTCACTGAGTTTGCTATAAACAACTCGGTGCATGCTTCTACCAAGCACACACCGTTTTACGTGAATGCCTTGCGGCATCCACGAACCCCGGCTTTACTTGGCGGTACGCCAAATCTAAGTGGGGGAGGGACCCGCTCAAATTCAAAGCGAGTCGAAGCACAAGCTGCAGCTGCAACTTGTGAAGAAAAACTAGAGTTTTCTACTGTTACCACAGAAGAAACAAAAGCAGTTTCAGAAACCGAAACCGCTTATGCGGAATATGTGTCGGCGGCAATGGCTGCTGACACTGAAAACAGCCCATCCACTGCCAACAAAGCAGTAGATGAATTCGTATTACAGCGTCAAGCTGTAATACGCTATGTGAAAGACGCGCTTGCTTCCGCTTTTGATAAGCAGAAGCAGAATGCAGACAAGAATGGACGAAAGAACACAAATTCTTTTGAAAAAGGTGAATTAGTTATGTTATCTACAACTAATCTGCCTACACATGCAATAAGCAACTTCCCTACACGGAAGTTGCTCCCTAAATTCATTGGGCCCTTTAAGGTCCAAGGTGTTAAAGGGAATGCCTATACCTTAGACATTCCCGCGGCCATGCGCCTCCACCCAACGTTTTACGTTGGGAGACTGAAACCATACCGATCGTCTACGTCTTCGGACGAGACGCATCGCCACGGCGAATGCCGTGCTTCTTCAAGTCTCCCAAGAGAGACTTGTAGTCGGCCTCCAACCGCTGGTGGGAAGCCAGAAGACCCTGGAGAGTTTCCACCTCCGACTTTAGACGGTCAACGTCAAGCATCAGAAGATCACTCTTCTTCTGCATCACAACTTGCGCATCGAGAATCTCACGAATCTCGTCCCGATGATAACGATACGTTTTCATCGAATGGCACATGTCCTCGCGTAAAGCGTCATACAGCTTCTCTAAGCTGCGGACCTGATGCCCATGCGCCGCAACGACAGCGCCGAGGGAATTATCAACCCCCGCCGCCCCTGATTGACAGTCAGGGGAACAAGCGCTACATTCTCGAGCGCTTGCTTTCGAAGCGCTCGGTTCCCTATAAGAAGGGGCAGCGTACCGAGTACTTGGTGCGTTGGTTGGGATATTCCCAAGAGTTTGACTCTTGGGAACCGATCGAGGTGTTGAGGGCGGATGCCCCTGACCTCCTGCGTGAGTTCGAGAAGGATACTTCTCCTCGAACTCAAAAGAAGCGTCAGCACTAAGTGTTGACGAGGGCGGCACGCCCACGTTAGGTGCTGATGCCTGCGAAGCTTCCGATGCCTTGAGAGCATCGACATAGCACTTAACTTCAGCGGGTACTGAGAAGCCTCGGTACCCTCTAAGCTCCTTTTCGGTCAGCCGAGGAGCTCCAGGGGGACAACACGGGCATTTCATGCTCGAAGGGACCCCACAAGAGAAACCCTCTTTAATACAAGTGAAATGGACATACTCCATTTTACCTGAAATCGAGTACTTTAAGAAGCGCTCGCGGTTTGCGTGAACCTTCTTCACGTACCTGTCGGGATCCTTGTTGTAATTCTCAACAAAGGCATTCCAACTCTGAGTAAGGGCGTCTTTGTCATCCTTACTATTTTTCGACCCTTTCCGGTTCGTATAGTGACGAGCCTGGTAGAAAAGGTCGATGAAGTACCGACGTCTAATCGTCAGTACTACGATCGAAACGACGATTGCGAAGGTCCTCGCAATCGTCAAGGGCATTAATGTCAAATAGTGGGTATTGACAGTCACGTTTCATATGCCCACCACTATCATAGGCAAGAGCCCATGCGGGGGTCCAAAACCCCACTTCGTACGGAACATAGCGTTCTACACGACTCAATGAATCGGAAGCAGTGTAAGCCGCTTCCGCACGATGTTTCTTGGTGGGTGGGGCACCACCTACCGTCTCAAAGCCGTCTTCGCTACGACCTGGCGAATGACGAGGTCCAGGAGGAGCCCTACGCTCCTCATACCACCGCTTCATCGAATTGTCGCTGTCGTAATCGACGGCGTCAGAAGCCACTTCGCCATCACTTAACGGCGAAGCGATTTTGGTGGTCTTAACCCCACTAGAGTAGCTGACAGGGACATCATCGTCCTTGCCCCCATACTCGGAGTCGGATGACTCCCCGAAGAGGTCGTTAAACTTCTTCTTTGACACCCGCCGTGCGGCAGGTGGAGATGCGGAAGACGCCGCATTCGCGACGTCTCCCCGCCCTCGCTTAGACACTGCTTCCACAGCGTCTGCCACGAGAGACAAGCGATCTTGCGAATTTGCCTTGCGCCTCGAAACTACGTTCGAAGCGTCGGCGTCCGACGACACTTCCGCATGCGATGCAGAAGTGATATCCGTTTTCGATGCATCGGCAGTGCTCGTACGAGCGCCGCTGCGTTTGCTGACCATCAGATTACTTCTGGTCAAGATGAGTTATAACTGAATATCGTTATGACCAACAAGTGCCACCACTCGATTGGCCAATATTACGATATATTATTGGCCAACCAGCTTGAGTGGGGGGTGATGTAATGGGGTACCATTACATAAGTGATATTTGAATAGAAATATCACAGTTCAATTTCAGTCGTAATACATGAAATTGTGAACATTGGATTATAAGTTGTCATAATCCACCTTTGAGAACAGATTCTGATATAATTGAATCTGACAAGTCATCTAATGATACAAATATCATTAGATCAGCTTTATACTACATGTTACTATGATTAGTCTAGGTCTAATTATACTAGTTAGCTCTTAACCACTCATAAATATATTCACTCTTAAACTTACCTTCTAGCACTCACACCTCACAGTATATATATATCATTATATATATATACTTAATCGATTATAATTAATATATTGATATTTTCTTAACTGGGTTTATTTAAAGTAAACTAAGTAGGACCAAATTACATTTGGTCCAACACAATTTGCACGCTTCCTCATTGCAAACTAACAGTG